>JBBMFX010000016.1:10367779-10382894 GCA_037832545.1 Rhabdalestes septentrionalis | reverse complement strand
ACACACACACACACACACACACACACACACACACACACACACACACACACACACACATATACACACACACACACACATACACACACACACACACACACACACACACACACACACACACACACACACACAAACATGCATACACACATGCACACATACATACAGGAGAAGCCAGAAGCCAATGCAGTAGCCATGGCAACATCTTGCTCAAACATACAATGGCTTTCAAAGCCACTGCGGCTGTAGGAGGACATCCATAGAACTTAAAAAATAAAAAATAAAAAAAGCAAGGGCAAGCTGTGTGTCGGAGAATTGCCTGCTTGGTGTTTCTTCACATCACTGCCATGTTCAATCTATCATTCCGTCGCTGGCCTTTTAATATGTTTGACCGAACCGGACGCCACGCTTTATTCCCCTGTGAGTGAGCAGGGTGGCATGGGTAATTATGATTCACGCTGAGCAATATGGGAAATATTCAAGCGACGTTCAAGCAGAGCACCGTCATTGGTCATTAAACCACATTTATTTCAGTCCCCCAGGCCTCCTTAGCAGAATGAAGCAGCAGGAGCGTCGATACTGTGCAACATGAGCAGTAAACACTAATGGAGATGAATTGAGGAACATAAAGCATTTACAACAATGCAGATCCATCTATCAGGCTGGGAAGAATGGTGTTTTATTTTCTGATCTGAAATGATGAAGCATCCATCATCAGTATGTCACTATCATGATTATAGTGATGGTTGGACCAAATTACAGAAAACACTGTCATGTCAATAAAGGTAGTAAAAATGAATAAGCTGACCTGCTGATTGCTATTTGGTAAAAGCGAAAATGGTCTTAGTGCTGTTGTTAGAGTTGCCACCATGCTGTTACCTGAGAGAGCACAACCTGACCACGACTCCTCTGGGTTCCAGTGACCCAGTTACCAAATGTCATAGCACAGGTGTGTGTGTGTGTGTGCGTGGCAGATATGGCGAGCTCTGTTCTGGGAGACAGACTGAAGTCTGGGTGTCTGGGTCACAGAGGACCGGCATAATAACTGTTCTCACAAACTTCACTTAATTGAATATGCTACGTATATGTGTGTGTTTATGTCTGCTGTGTCTAGGTGTTTGTCTGGATCAAAATGAACTTGCACATACTAACTAGCTGGAGCATCCACTGTGTGTGGGAGACAGTAATTGGAAGTCCAAATGGATTTTTTTCTATTTTTTTCTGCATCTTGCTATATATTGGAAAAAACAAGGAGAGTCTAAACCAACTGGAAATTTTTACTCCATGGTAGGTGGGGTTGAAGGAGGTAAAGCATGATTGGTGTATATTATTTTCACCTGCTGGTATACAGAGATTTTAGAGGTGGACAAAAGTCATTAAGATTTGATGACAGATTATAGTGATAATTTTGTCTTTGAAGTGTATTATTGGGCTTTATTGGTTTTATATCTTAAAAAGTCAATTTTTGGTTTTGATCATAACCACATTGGAGTGCCATTTTTTTCATGTGTGCTGTTGGTCTGGTGATAATGTTGCCTATAGAACATTGAATATCTTTGCCATTCCTTCTTCATATTTTTGTTGTTGTTGTTGCTTATATTTAAATGTAAATGATTTGTTCCTCAACCTAGAACCAATGGGAGAGCTCAATAGCTGTATCTGCTTAAATACCACTGAAAATATTTTCCCCGTTATTACCACCCATAAATTAAGGAAGAAACTCCCTTAGTTTTAAATACTACATGATCCTATTGAAATAAATACATCTTATCCCCCCAGAAATCATCAAGCTTTCCCTGAAGACCTAGAAGGCATGAGAGCTCCCTTTTGTTTTAAATGGAGAGGAATACATTAACCTTTAAAAGCATGTTTTCTTTATATGACAGAATTCAATCAACAAAGGTATGAACTGCACTTTGTGAGTAGTGTCGTTAGAACCACAGACTGCAAAAGCAGGGGTCCCCAATTCTGGTCTTCCTCATCTCCCACCCTGCAGAGATTAACACTCCTAACTAAGGTAATGAAGGTCTTCAGGGACATCTGGATGTTAGTGCCAAGAGGTTGGATCTAAACTATCCAGAGTTATAGGTCTCCAGGAACAAAACTGGAAAGGAGGAGAAGGAAAATACCCTGGATATCAGAGAAACCCATTTAACATGGAATTGCTTGTGATTCTAAAACCATTTAAGAAGTTATGCAAATTATAATACATGCAGTGTGATGTGTTCTGCTGAGACACTAACTTTTAGTGCCTTTTTGCTTTTCTACAATTGCTTTTTTTTTTAAAGAAATGTTTTCAAATATTAAAGCCGATTTCCATGCAGAGAAATGTATGATGTGCGAGAATGATGAACAAGGATATACTATTTGTGTTGATGTACCTTTCTAAGACAACGGAAGAAGTTGTATCCATCAAGAACGGAATCGGAATTAAAATTAAAAACCAATATCCAGAATATCCAGCTGTAAGTAGTAATCATAACTTGATGAAATGATAATAAATAAATAGTTATAATATCTTATTACATATATTTTAATAATGTCTGGTTGTTCAAAACATGTAGTGTGTATTTTATGACATTAAATTCAACACAAGTTTTTTTTTTGTACTAAATATATTAAAATTACAAGTGATTTCAAAGTTTTGATCAGAAGTGTGTAAATTAGTAAAACCAGCTTTGCCGATCAACAGCTTATAATCAGATTCAGGGTTTGCTGAGTAAATTTTTGGAGTTTGAGAAAAATTGAACTGAATAGATACTGAGTAGGTAAGAGACATGATGAGCGTATATGAAGCATCAACAGTGAAATATGAAAATAAAGTAAAGCTGGAAATAGACTCATTCTGAAACTGAGCAGTTCCACTAGCCCTCTGAGGCCTGACCACACATGCCGGAACCCTTTAAAAAAAGAGAGAGAAGAGCCTTGGTTCCGTGAAATCTCTTTGCTCTTCACTCTAGCTTGGCTCCTGTATTTAATGTTCCTCCTGTTAAATAGGGAGCAATTAACTCAGTGCTGCCTGGCCACGGGCAGCTGAGTGGGGAATTTGGGGAAGCTAATTATCTGCACACAGTACACCACCCCTGGAGCTAACTGGCTAAAGAGAGATATACTTTCACTCTCGGATCCTAATCACAGCTGCCTGAGATAAAACAGGGCTGAAAACAGGGAAATACGTTTGTAAAATGGATCAGAGCACTTTAGACAAACCTATGCCTGTTCGTTTTGTCTGGTGGATACGTACCAGACTGATATCAGAATAGCAGAAGGTGGCGGAAGAAGTGGGAGAAACTCCCTCTGAGATGTTCAGAAACGGTATTGCAAATGGAAAGTCTGAAAACTGGGGCCATATCACAAGAAGCAGTTTTTTTAAAACACTGAAATTGATATTCCTCTCTCATTTTCCCTCCCAGGGGGACACTTGACAGGGCAATTACCGGATAAAATCAACAGTGAGTCATAAATCATCTCCACGCAATAATCCAGAGGAGAATGAAAGGTTTGGGGTCAAAAAGCAATTATGGTTGTACAAACAAGCGCACTGTCTGCTATGTTGCATGGCTTCAGGTCAGAGATGACACATGGTCCTTGGCTGTGGAGCTGGAAATCAGCACTATAAAGCTAATGGGGAATCTTCACAGAAGCTGCCCTTAAAACAAAAAAAATGGGCCAAACAATTTCGTAACAGTAGCTGGAAATATTGCATCCACCACAGTCTAAGTTGGATTGTACCAGAGGAGATCCTCTAATGTGATTTACCAGAGATTTGGCTGGTCAGTTGGAACGGAAATATGTATCTGTTTACAAGCCCCAAATTTCCACAAAAAACAGCCAGACTGAAAGATAAGAGCCTGGATGATCTGCCTTATATGACAGGCCCACACTCAATAACCAGGAGCATGGCCATAACTAGCACGAGGGCAGGTTAACATAATTTTTATGTTATCTTAGGCTTCAGTGTGGAAACGGTGAAGTCCTGATACTGTTGAAGCATAATACACAGACAACCTTGCGGCTGCCCAATCAGCCTTGACCTTCCTGGGTCTCAGCTGACCTTGACTGGGGGTTGCCCATAGATTTAATTGCCCATTTAGCTTGGAAGAAAATGCTACATTAACCAGAGAGACTTTTTGGCATGTCCAGGTACATTCTATAGGCTAACATCTCACATAGCTATAATACAAATGTTTATGAGAGAAATTAATAGCATATACTTGCAAATCTGGGTTCTATTATACAGTTTGAACACTTGTAATTGTTGCTAGTGTCAAATCCATGGTCTGCGACTGCAACTTTTGGTTTGACATGTGTACACCGGCCAGGCAAGTGGTCAGAGCTGGTCGGTGATTTAAATTAAATGATTGTGGGTTCGGTTTTGTTTGGGGTTTTAGTTCTGTTGGGTAATTAAGAGTCTTTGTTTTGTGGTAGTGGGGTCAGTTCACCATCTTTTTGGTACAAATGTTCTGTTTGGGACCTTTTGTTTGTATGTAGGCCCTCAAGCCTTTTTTTGTGTTTCATTTGAAACAAAGTATGGAAACCTGTAAATGTTTTTTTGTCCCTTGTCTCCCTGACATGACAGCTAGCAAATCACCATGAAACCATGTAAATCAGTTTATGGTACAGTATATAAACATTATAGACTGGTAAAAGGGGCCGATAAACTGTTTTAGAAGTGGACACATGGAGTAATACTCATATTCAACAATTTTCTATTCAATAAATTTTCAGCAAAAATTCTACTTTTTGCCCTGATAAGAAGCGTCCATTACCACTGCTGCACCACAGACCACCCAACAAGTACATATTTACATTTTTTAATGATTACATTATTACCTTTTTATTTTTCTTGAGTAAAGTATGCTTGGGTCCATATTTTAGAGTATGATTTTGGCAAAATATTCTTAGATTTCATTTCTTTTTTTTTCACTACTTGCTTTTTGCACTTGATCAATAACAAAACAACATGGCAGATGAATGAATCAGCCAGTTTCATAATCACATTGCAGAGGGGTTCATTCATATATTGTTGAGGGACTGCTGGTTTCAGGCAGCAGCAGAAGGTCATTCTTCTTTATTAATGCCAGACTTGTGAATTATTGCTGCCACACTTGTGAAAACCATGGACACTCTGGATCTCATCAGCATGCATTTAAATTGCAGCAACTACCAAGGCACATCCCCTATAGCTTGGATGTTATTTAAAATTCAGTGTTTCCAGGAAGAAAAATTCAACTGAAAGCTGCAGATGGAACCCAAAACCCAAATGACTGACAGTCCTGCCTGTCCTGGATGCCTGGGCCATGTACTTTGTTCATCAACAAGCAGAAGTGAGAATTCTGTGTGATGTGGTCTTGCTTGAGTTATTGATTAATGGTCTCTGGCTATTCGCAAGAGAGTCATGTTGTTCCGCGAGCATCGATCAGTCTGCTAAGTCCTGGTGTCAATGATGATCACAGCGTGCAATAGAATCTTCAGAGCATACCACACTGGATGAGGGCTATAACAAAGACAACGCTGGCGACACTTCCTTTTGAGCCTCTACAGGAACTGGTCTTTCAGAAACTTAAATCGAAAAACCTAACTATGCTTCTCACACACTAACATTATTAAGAATCAATCAGATCCAATTGCCGAGAGTTTAACAATTGTAGCATCATTAGAAATGTGACAATGGATTTTCTAAACTTAGTGGAGCCCTGAATGTTTTAGGACATGCTTTTTTATCCCTCCATTCCCCCAAATTGAAAACCATCCTCCTAAAGCCAAATTTAAAGTACTTTGGAGTAGTATTCAGACTTTAATTAAGTGGATCCACTGTGAAAGATTAGGACTGCAGCTGGGCAGCGTAATTCTCCTGGAGCATGTTTTGAAATGCCTGTTATAGAAAGTAGGCTTGTTTTAAAAAAGGAAAGACAAGAAAGGAAAAGAAAAGAAAAGTCATTACATTAACAACTTTCTTTGGGAACAATAAAGTTTTCTGATTCTGATTTTGATTTCCTCTGAATGAACCACTAAAATGAATCATTACTAATCCAGACATTAAAAGGCATATTTAGTTAGCTCTTTCAGACTGAGGTCCACTAATGATGGTTGTGTGATGTCACAAAAAAAAGAAAATCAGTTATTTTGCACTTTACATAACCTTTTTAACCTCTCTATATCCATGAAATATTAACACGCTCATTTTGTTTCTGTGTCAAAGACTGGCATATGTAAATTAACTCAGTTTTGACTGTCTGTGCTCTTCTCTGATTCTGTGATTGTATTCAGGCGAATTCAGAAAGCAGTCTGAACTCCTTATAATAATATTGTGAATGTGTTGAACAGGAGAATATGTGTATATTAGTTGTCTGTGACATCGTGAAATCTGTGAATTTAAAATGGGCTGCTCTATCATTGTAATTGCCTCCTGCAGATTGAAAGCATGCTCTACAAAAATAACTGGTTTCTTAATAGTCTTTAAATGTCTTGGACCCATATTTCAAGGAAAATTTTTTTGCCATTTGATGTAAGAAACTTTTACATGTGGAGGTTCTTTCAGCCTTAGACAGATTCTCATCTTCAAAAGTTGTTTTTGAAAGGGTTATCTGTTGAAAGATTCTTTCCAGACTGGTTCTCCTGTGGCAAAGCTCCAAAAGAACCTTTTGTTGGCATCTTTATTTTTAGCAGTGCAGAAAGCTCCTTAAATCAGTATGTATTTTTCCCCTCGGCAAATTTGCCACATGGAGAGCAGCTCAGAGAGAAAGAGAGACAGAGGTTCTCTGTCATCTCTGAGGCCATTCTTTAGGGCTCGAGTGATGAATAAGTCTGTGTGAGTGTCTGGACAGGGTGTCCAACCTCCAGCCACCCAGGGGACGAGCCAGCCTGCTCAGAGAAGGAATTAATTAAGTTTCCTTATTCTACCCAATTCGCATTGCTCCCAAGATCAATAGAAGCCTTGTGCACTAATCACTAATCACCTTGTTAGCTTTGGGATTGATTTCTGCATGTTGCCGTTATCACAGGCGCTGAAAGGATGTTGGGTAGCCATACGCTACCTGGTGTGTGGAGTAATTTTACTCTTATTAGCTGAGCAGCAATGCTTTTGTTTCTTGAGTGTATGTTATATAACAGAAGGCGTCTAGATACCAAAGAGACAGTCTTTCATAAATCCTCCAAGCAACAAGTCAGGCAGTGGCAAAACTCTTGTTTTAAAGAAAAATGGCTCTTAGTTGCAATATGCTTTAGCACTTGCACATGCTTTGTTTTCAGTTCATCCGCCAGCTTGTTGGGGAGTAAAAGAGAGTTGTAATTACATGGCTGCTCTGGGATTTCCATGTTCATTTGTAATTTTTGCTCCTTCTGTCTAAATTTCATCAACACTTTCAAAAATAAAAATGCCAGAGAAGAAGCACTTCTGATTCCCTGAAGAATCATTCAATTGAGGATTCTTTGACATCAATGGAAATCAGCAATAACCTGCTAGTACAAATCTGTGAAATGTCCTATTGCATGCTTGTGAACAGAGTGGACAGAGCGAGCAAGTATATGTGTGATCATGCTTTCGGGCTGGGGCAAAATCAGAATAAAACAAACATCCAAGGATGTAGAAGAGGGATAATTTACAGAATGCCGCTGTTGAAAATGGCTAATCCAGAGAGAACTGAGACACAGGAACCTCGGAGACTAACTAGACACTTATTGCACGTGCACATTTTTTTCCTATATATGAAAAAAATATCTCTTCCGCCATGTCCATGTTAAACCTCTATTGTACTAAACTCAGATTTTTTATTTTTTTGACAGGGTATGCTAATGCGTGCAACTTTGTTGGTAGCAGCTCAAAAGCAGATAAAAAAAAAGCAGATTTGAATGATTTCAGTCTACCACACTCGATGAGGACTATAACAAATCAACACTTGTGACATTTCCTTTTGAGCCTCCAGAGGGACTGGTCTTTCAGAAATTTAAAACTAAAACACTAACTTAGCTTCTCACACCAATTCTAGCATTATTAAGAATCAATTAGATCCAATTGCTGAGAGTTTAACAATTTTAGCATCATTAGAAATGTGACAATGGACTATCTAAACGGGTATGAAAACAGATGTGGTTGTATTTTAAGCACTGATGCACATTGCTCTGGATCAGAGTGTCTGCCAAATGCTGCAACTGTAACTGTAAAACATGTCTGACAAGGACAGTATGTAACTGTAATAAGTGATGATTTCACAACTGTTCCACAAGCTGAAAGTGAAAGTAAAACTGTTAATCCCTTTGAGGAGACCAACAGGGCAGTGCTTGAGAAGAAAGGGGGTTGTGTGTGGCAGACTCACCAACTGGCACAGCTGAAATAAGATGTCAAAGTCCCAATGCACTGCAGGTTTGATCACTGATGATGCCACACCCATCCATGTGAGCATAAATGGCCTCAGTGCAGTATCGTGCAATAACGACAAGGATGCTATTCAACATTAGCTGAGGTGACAGACTGGCTGTGTTCTCTGGGAGAACCAGAAGTTCTAAGTTCAAAAACCAAATCAAGGATGTAATTTAATATCTGTCATTTGTCACCAAATCCCAGAGTACCGTCCAAATGTGCCCATCAGAAATCCCCTAATGTAATAGAGCTTCTCAAGCTAATATCCCCTGATACATGCCTGCCCACACAAACACAGAGCAATTTAATTCACTTCCAGCCCTGAGTCCCAAACTCCCCTCACTCTCTCTCTCTACTCCTCCATCTCCCTCTCCCCCAAGGTGCTGGCTGTGTGGGCCTGGATCCGTTGGGCATGTCTTTGAGTAAAGCAGATGGAGACAGGCCCTGATGACCGCACGCCCGCGTCCCCTGGCATGGCCATCCCACCCGAGCCCCACACGCTCCAACCCAGCACTCAGCCTGTAACCAAGCAACCTTTCATTATCTCTCCCCGAAGTCTGCGTGGCAGGGCTGTTAGCTGCAGTCTAAAGATGTGATCACAGCATGCTTCACAAGCAGTGATTACCCAAAACATGTCCCCACAGCAGACGCTCGGAGCAGAAGGTAAAAACCTGATATAGCAATAATCCTTCAGAGCACTTCAACACAGACCTGCTTCTGTTGTTTGAGATGCCGAAGGTCAGCTGAGAATGGGTAAACGGGGGACTGCCTGTAAGCTGCTTTCTTTGTTTACATTATAAAGGCCATGTAGAGTCAATATTTATTATAAAACATGTTGGAAGCTGTGAGGGGCTGATTTTTAATAGTTCATTAAGCAAAAGGCCCTGATTAGAGTCATCATCACAATGCTAGCGGCTATTGAGTTACACATGTTAAATCAACTGACAATTGTAACCAGTCCTGCTGACTTTATTTTGTGATACGGAGCCATAAAACAGCAATACAGGCTCATTTACAGTGGAAAAAAGAACTAAATACATATTATTAATAGTATTTGTGAATTAGTATTGTTAGTAGTGCTATTATTAATAGTAGTAGTGTACTGTAGCATTTAATAAAACAGATTTAGTGTCACTCATAAGTTTGAAATTATTTTAATAAGACTCATATTAATTGAAAACAATAATTAAATGATACATTAAATGATACTTCATATTGTTATTCCTTGTTTATCCTAATTATAACGGGGTTAGCTGCCTCAAGATTTGTCTGACACTGATTAAATCAAAGCATTCTGTGTATTTGTTTAATTCAAAATTAATGATTGATTTTCTCAGTTAGTACTGAGTAATCTATTCAGCTCTGTTGATCATTCATACATGTGAAGTGTTATAATGTCATTATTGTTCCTTGGAAGATTCCTGTTAATCGAAACCTGTGAAGTCCCACAGAATCAGCGTATTAGTTTCGCTTCAAATACTTTTATGCAAGAAGAGAGTTGGAGAGTAAAGGATAAAGAGAGATAGAGGGAGAGATAGATAGAGAGAGAAGAGAGAGAAAGAGAAAGAAACTAAGAGAGAAAAGGAGAAAGAGTGAGAGGAGAGAGAGAGAAAAAGAGAAAGAAATTGAGATAGAGAGAGAGAGAGAAAGAGAGATATTGAGAGAGAAGTAAGATTCCCTGACCATTTGTGCTGGTATACTAAAACATTAAAGCATCTCAGAGCCTCCTGTAGATCTGCCCCTGAGGCTTCTGCAGTTCTTCATCCTGCAGGATATCCCACGTCACGCAAATGCATCAGCATGCCATGTCACAGCAGCAGCACAGCCAGAACTGAGTGATGAGACAGCTTTACATGCTACAGCAAGCAGGGAAACACTCCCAATACACAGTCCTTACTGGAAAATAGGAAAATTTATACACTACACAGCAAAACCTTGAGAAGACCTTAGGCTAAAAATACTGAAGTACAGGTGCTTCTTATTCAAACAAAAGAGTGAGTCCCAAACTAACCTAGCTGTTTAGGACTCTTACCAAAGCAATGAGCTACTAATATCCTATATTACATAGTCATATACAATAAATAAGTAAACAACAGTGCTAAACCATCTCATGAACACAAGAACAAGATGTGAACTGGTTGAAATCCTTCATCACTGAACTGAAAAGGATGATTATATTTCTTTGTTTTTTTGGGATTGAACGAACATTTTCATGTGGACACTTTCGAGGAAGGTGAAGTCACTACATTATCATTCCAACAAATCTTGTCACAATGTGGTCATTTTTTGACATTGAATCTTGAAGGCATGGGTTGTAAATGTTCCACTAATATTTAATGTTTACTTGATAGTTGTAGGAAAGCACAATTTTATTCTAGAGCTACATATGAATTTTAAATATAAAAACAAATCTTGAAACACGAAGTATGATTACAATTATTTTGTATCTTTCTCATGTATGAATGACATAGGAGTATTGACACTGATACATTAAAAATGTTGGCCTTGTCCCCTTAGATATAGAAATAGCCCCCAGGGTAGATGGGGAAACATGCATGTCCATGGTATGCCAGCCATAGAAATTGAGTCGGCATATGGAGCTTTCTGTGTGCCATTGTGTGTATTTATCACTGTACAATAGAAGTGCCATGATGTCCTTATTGTTGGATGCAACGCATCATTTCATGATCGTGTTCTTAATTATGTATCTGGTCATTAAAGAGGGGTCCAGTTTTTCGTCTAGGATGGCTGTATACTGTTATCACAGGTTGAAGACCACTTTCGTAGCGCTGGCATATTTCATCTATGAAAAACAACATTTGTTCAGCTTTGTTAGAACAAGCACTAAGAAATCATCTAAGAAATCAATAGTTGCTTTTCATTGCACTGATTATAAAAGGTTAAAACAGGCAAAAGGGTTCAAAAGGTAACAAGAAAATAACTGGTTGATCCAGCAAACCAATCAAAACAAAAGACAAACATCCACTCGGGCAAGGATACCAACATGAGATCAAGGTAAAAGTTGGATATGACTGACCAGTTTTCACCCTGATTTTAACCCTTTTTTCCCCACAATATGAAGCGGTTCCACAGAGCACGGTTACAATTAGCCTTCAGAGTCAATAAGCCTTCCAGTGTAGCTCCCAAATGATCAAAGGTCTGTTTGATTTTCCCAGCTCAAAGCGTTCATGAGTCCCGTAGCATGACATTGTAACTGTGCAAGTGTGAAGGAAGAAAGGGTGGAGTAGCAAAAGTTTACATGCTAGTTGCTGTTTTTTCTAGTTTTTTTCTATGTTCACAGAAGGTCTGGTCCAGTTCAGCTTTGATTGCGTTATGGAATAAAAGACAGATTTGAGATTTGGAGTGCTTTCTTGTATCCAAAACTCATTGTAAGTGATACTCCCATTTTGTCTCATCATCTAATGTGTGTTCTCACAAAAAATATGTTTGTCCAGTCATGTAGGGAATGTCCTTCCTTCAACTCTTTCAAAAAGAGTTGAAGAAATGTGTGTTTATTTATGTGTGTGTGTGTGTGTGTGTGTGTGTGTGTGTGTGTGTGTGTGTGTGTGCATGCTATATATTACACTTCCAATTTTGTTAGTCAGTTAATTAAACAAGGGGATAGACAGAAGTACATTATGCATTGAAAATGAAGCAGTATTTATATAAGCCTGCAAACACTGAAGGTTAAACGTGTCCTGGACTGTTAGATAATCATCAAGCTATGGTGTTCTCAGGAAGGCGGCTGTGCTTTGTTTTCTTAGATTGAGAGTCCTCACTGCAGGGCCATACACTCACAGAAAGACATGAACTAGGCGAACTGTTAATTTAGTCGCAGTTACACATGGATCCATTCTCATGCTGGATTTTATTCAATGATAATTTTGATAAAATGGAGATTAAAGTATCATGAGTCAACACAATTAGCCTGAAGAACAAGTCGAATCATATTCTGTTCCAAGTTGTTTGGTTTACATGCTTTCCTTTTACTTTTTTTGTAAAATAGTATCAACCCTGAGGCCACAGATGCTCTGGGCAAAAGTGCTTTGTCCTATTAATTATTTATTAATTTATTTTTGTACAGCAATTCACATGAGCGCAAGTGCGATGAATGTGTAATTGCTTTGCTTTAAGGCCACACATTTAAGCCCCTCACAGCATAACTATCAAAATATGCTTCGTTATAATTTTTTGTCATCACTGTTCCTCGAGCTCGCTCCTGCCTTATTGTTTTTGTAGCTGTGAACAATTTTACAGATTTCTCATAGGAGTTTAATTTTGCATATAAATTAGATTCAAATGTTAAACGATAATCCAATATGAATAATTCATAGGAATTTACGGTAAATGCCCTTTCTGCCCCTCTGGAAAGGCTGCTTGGTATGTAAATACATGTTTATCAATGTAATAAATATCAATCAAATCCGTTTCCACTGTGAATTCATTACATGTTGATGGATAGGGCGAGTGTCATATAAAGTTCCGAATGCATGACAGAGACAGGGACTCATCCAACAAAACATACAAAACTCTGCATGACAGGAATAAAGTGTGATGGTGGCTAGCAGAATGATAAGTTCTGGTCTTCTGCAGAATGATGGTATGGTTCCCAGTGACTATCTAAATCTTAATCTCAGCAGCATACATGGCCAAGCTCAGTAGTTCCTAATGTTAGGTCTTTAGGCACCCTGCTCTGAACATTTCCCTATGCAACCAACACACCCAATCCAACTGATCATTATGATAAAATAAGCCTTTTCTCAATGAAAGTGATGTTTAAGAGTTGGAGAAACACTAAAACCCGCAGAATGGGAGGGCTCTGAGATCAAGCAGGGCTCTGAGATCAAGGTTGGGAAACACTGACCTCGGTCAAAGCTAGAATGTAATAGTGTCAGGAGTGTTGGGCGATAAAACAAACTCGAATTATTATCGATAAAAAATGAGGACGATCACGATGATATGTGCAGGTTATAAAACTCGATCAAACTAATTTGCTCAGTTTTAGAGCATGCGCTGATACAGACAACACAAGGGCCAATCGAGTAGCACGTTAAGTCTGCATAACAGCCAATCACTGGCAACGTTACAATTTTGCCCCTCCTCTCCTAAAGAGGCTATGTTGTAAACATTAGCATCATGGACTTGTTTTGGAAAAAAAACGTCGGGCAATACTGCCGTGCCGGTGAGTGAAGCGGAGGAGGAGAATGTATTAAATGCACAGGAGGAGATAATACCGAAAACAGCCCTCAAAGGTATAGAAGTGGTTCGGTTATCTTCAAACTGACAAAAATGAAACAAAAAAGATAAAACCAGTTTATAAAATGAGTCGCTCGACATGTCACAACAAAATCTAGTAAAACAACAAATCTGTTTCACCACCTTCAAAAATACCATTCAATCGAACATGCTGACCACCAAAAAACCCTCTGGTGTGTGTGTGCGTGTGTGTCTGTGTGTGCGCGTGCGTGTGTGTGTGTGTAGATCTGGGGTTCAGTATAGCAGGATGAGTCAGTAATCAGCACTATAACAGCATCTATGTGCCTAAAAATCTAAAAGGCTTTGGGACATTGCAAGTGCAGTGACTTCTCGGCAAACGAAATGATGCCAGTTAGTCTTGTTGAAACCTGACTTTCAGACCAACAGTTGACTGAAACTGAACTAGAAAATCATCTGCAAACTCCTTGTGTGGGCAGTGAAACCAGTCCTCTGGAATGGTGGAAAGCCCACATAACTGCCTTTCCTAAAGTGAGCCCCCTAGCTAAGTGGTATCTTGGTATTCCTGCCACCAGTTCACGTTAAGAAAGGGTTTTAAATACGGGGGGCAACACTGTTACAAATACTTGCTGCAGTCAGTTTTGTCCTGCTTTATTTTGTGTTTGCTCTTTGACATATTTGTAATATTGTACTTTTCTGCACATTATGATATGGTTTTGTTCATTTGAGCTTTGGTATTTGTTTATTTAAATACTTGAAAATCAATAACCTTCAAAATTTTTGTAAATAGTGATTTGTTGGGAAAAAATATTTGTTTACTAATATCATTTATTTGACTGTTTTCATTCTGTTTGCCAGGATATAATTATATTTACACTTTATTACATTATTATTATTATTACAGGAACTATAATATTGATAATTATCGATATCTGTCAATACAGGAAAAATGATTGTGATTTTTTTTTTCCCCTTTTCGCCCAGCTCTAAGTGTCAGTGGTGTTTTGACCCTGCAGAGGTCCCTGGGCTCTGCTAGATTATTTTTCTAGCTAACATCTCTGTAGAAAAGCATATCCTATCTTAGCGAGGCAGCATTAAGACAAACTGCAAGTGACATTCAGTAATATTCATATTGGATGGTAACATGAGATGTGTTTCAATGCATAAAGTTTAGTACAATGTCATGTTTTATTGGGATTGTTTCTGCTGTTGGGTTTGCCTGGAGCCTCATTTCATGCTTTGATGCTGGGTAGCACTCATGCTGTATTTGAGTTGGCCCGTATAGATTATCGACAATTCAAACTGGGAACATCATATCCAGGGAGGCAAAACTTGACTGAAACCCTGGGTAAGGTTTGGTTTAGGTTAAGTGTCAATACAGTCTAGGATGGACTTACAAAATAAACTGTCATAATGCCAGCTTGCCCACTGCCATGTGCATAGCCTTACTGAAAAACCTTTATTAGAGCATATTAAAAGGAAATTTGATGAATGTGTGATTAGATTTACAATTTGGATTTCAGTCGTAAAGCTTATGTACCTGCATTA
>JBBMFX010000016.1:10336586-10347895 GCA_037832545.1 Rhabdalestes septentrionalis | reverse complement strand
AGAGAGATAGAGAGATAGAGAGAGATGAGAAACATCAACAACAAATCAAGGAGGCAGAATGCCAATCCTGGCTTGTCTTTAGCCGTCACAAAGTCTTGTTTGTTTAAGTCTCATTGTCATTTCTGAGCTCAACACATACACAAACTCTTTCCCACCTAGTCCGACTCAGGTAAAGCAATTAGAGAGTATATTGATTGTCTATACATCTGCACTGTCCTCCTGTCCTGTCTGCCACTTCACTCTGGCTATTTATGGCGAGGTCAATACATGCAGAGGGGGATTAGAGAGGTTATGCTTACCTCTTAGGCTTGTTGCACGAAACCTCGAAGTTGAACAGATCAGAAAACCCCCAAAATGTAAAATGTGTTCATTTTCATTGGGTGCCTAATGCACAAGGCAGTGCAGAAATCTACTTTACATCCCTTTTAATTGACTAAGCAATGATGTGTAATGCGAGTGTACAGCAGGACCATAATGTACATTGTGCATGCTTGATTGATTTTAAAAGCCCTGAGTCGAAAAGGCTTCTGGCCTGAATGTTAATGAACAGCAACAGGGTCTTGCTAGAAACTGCAGCATGTAGGTGTGCAGTATGTGGTGTGTTTATTCTATGGCTGAAAATGGCCAACACACAAACATACATGTTATTTCTACTGGAAGACATGAGGTTTCTATTCCTGGCCTGGCAGATGCAGACGCTCCAGGAGAGAGCAGGAGTAAATCAGAACGTTTTCTATATTTAGAAACTGACATAACATTAATATCGCTGCCTGTAGTGGAACATCAGGGGTCAAGTGGTAACTTAGCAACTGGTGCTAGGCAACCTTGTTGGTAAGCATTGATTTGCTGTAGAGGGGGCATGCGAGGCTCTCACTAAAGCTGAAAATGACTTTCACATTGAAATCATGTGAAATCTGCTTGAATCCGCAACACAAACAAATCATCTTCACACTACAAACCAGTTGGATGCTCATACTGATATATTACTCTCACTGGTATCTACACTTGTCCATTTCACCATCTCTAGATAACATATGGATGCACTTTAAGGTTCACAAACACAGTCTGTGTTGGATCTGCTTTTCTGCATTATCACCCCATTTGCCCATTTCATCAATGATCAGAGAACCTCTAGAAAGAAGATTATATCAGTGCTGGAGTGTGAACAGGTCGCCTTGAAAAATATTCAGTGACCGGTGGTCAGACACTAAAAGGATGAGAGACAGAACCTGTGTAGCAAAAGAGGAGCTTTGTATTTACAAGAAGGACCAACAAGCAAAGTCTGTCTTATAAAGTGGACAGTAAGTGGAAACAGCACAATATGCACAAACACAACACATACACAACAGTAACAGTACTGGAATGGTCTCACTGGAGTACTGAGCCTGATCCAGCACCTAGATACAACCTAAATGGTCTATGTGCATCATCACTGTTAAAAACAGTGTAATGAGGGCAACAAGATAGATTTTATCATCATATATTTATGAACATATATTATATACATTATATATTTAAAATGCCAGCTGCTGTTTATACTATTTCAACATTTCATGTAAACAGACCAATAGATTTAAGTTAACTAAAAATGACTTTTTCCAGGGGTTTCTTGATTGTGCCAACATATTAGAATCATGTTTTATTCCACTGAGAACAGATGATTTCTGGGGCTGCATGAAATAGTGGGCTAGGCTTCATTTGATTGTGCTTTGCTCAGCCCCGCTCGCCGAACATCCATCAAAGCGTCAGCTTTTGATAATGATATCAATTAACAATTCATTACATTAGCCTCCACGCTAATTACTTTTTTAAAAATTCAATATGAGAAACAGAGTGCAATTTAGCCTCTACGCTAACACATGTCATCTGTCCATTTCCCTGTGGCATTAGCCATGTTGACGTAAGTACTCAGCCTGTGTGCTTATTTCACATGGCAGGCTGCCTGCAGGATAGATAACAGAAGAGTAATAAAAAGTTCAGCTACAAAAATCTGAATATCTGAACCAGATGGGTCATGTGCTGAGGTTCTATCAGGTAGTCAGTAATTTCAAAATAAAAGTTGCAACAAAAATTGCTAATAGTTTTAGTTACAACAAAAATTGCTAGGAATTACATGTGAAATGATGAGTAAAAAAAACTAACATCGTATATAATTATCAGTTGTTAGATCAAATAATACACCAATTCTCAAAGCCTTACCAGAAAGGGAACCAGATCTTTCTACCGCAGGTCTGGGTATTCTATAAGTAGAAAATGCTGGGCATTACAATCTATTCCATGCACATCTGAGCTGTACCACCAATGGGGGTGGGTAGAAATGATAACAATAAAGATGTTCTAAGACAGGTGTCCAACTTTGTCCTTGGGGACCAGTGTCTGAGAGCGTTTGGCAGTTCCAGTTACTTAACCTGGTAATTATCAGGTAAGTTAAACCAAGTGTGTTTGGAAATCACTACTCTACTCTGTATCTGAACCTTGCTAGCCCTTGAAGTGTCAATGGATACTAAGCAAAATGCCCCGTCGAACAAAAAGTAATTTGGTTTTAAACCAGCAGTGTGACAGATAACGTTCTGCCTGCATAAATCCATTTTACTCAGGAGAAGATGAGATGCAAAATAGGTCGATGGAGTCCTATGAGGGGAAAAAAAGTACAATCTGCCTGTTTAGTATTACAAGCTGAAGCTCTGGACCCAGAGTGGCGCTTGTTTGTTAATATGTCTTGTCCCATCACTAATTAATTACAGTAGATTTTGATTGGTCACAGGGAGGGTTAGTAGTCGAGCACCAACTCTGCCGTCCATAGTCAAGGCATATAGAGGAGCAGAGATTTCGAGGCTTAAATAAACTTTATTATAACCTCATTAAAAATACATGGAGAGGAATGAAACATTCTAGAGAGCAAGGATGAACGATTCGACCCATTTTATCGGAGACAGTTATGAGCCCAAAGAACAGGTCATTTATGAGTGCTCAGACTGGCTCTTACATGACCATTCACACTGCTCTGTGACAGTTTTGCCTGGTGAGTCTGAAGGACTGACACACAGTGCAATTAAATAAACAGACATTACATTGGATACGATCGGGGACAGAAGTGCGAATATGCTTCCCTTGATAATGTTCTTGGGCACATTCTCTAAACATGCATTCATAAACCCAACAAGAAATACATCTCGTAGAAATGACCGTATTAAATATTAAGAGGCTACCACTGCATAGGGTGTTCAGATGTAGTTTCTTTTTTAGTACTAACACTGGGAGCACTCAAGTATTTTCAGTGCTTCTTTTCAGTAAGCTAACAATGTTGGATTCTGCCTGTAGCAGAAATCATGCACTTTATTGTATACATATTATTTCATTCAGAATGATGTTCCACATATAATTTTTAATTATAAATTTATCAGCACACAGTTTCAAAATGATTCTGAAACACTGAAACTTCCATTGTAATAGCGTATGGTTTTTAATCTTCATTGCAAACGACAAATGTAATAAGATAATGAGTTCACAGAGCAAACTGACTATAAAATGTTATATTCGGTGCCAATGAATGCACAGTGAGAACACACTTCAGAAATGACCTTTGCGTAGAAAATGTGAATGAGTCATATTTTGATGGTTCATATGAATAAATCTGGTCTTTGGAAAGAAATTCATAGTGTATGCCTCAAAATTGTACCTCAAAATATATGTCATTGGTCACATAAACAACCATATGACATGAAGAGTAAAAAAAATATGACTGACCAGTGCCATGAATTTGCATAAAAACAGAAAATACAGAATTGATATACAAGAAAATCCTCTTACTGGCAGTCTTTCCTTTAGAGCCATACTCGAATTATGTCCCAATTTGGTTTTTAAACATATTTTTAATTCTATAAATGTAGTGTTCTAGAGTGATGGGTTGGTATTGATAAACAATACTTGGTATTGATATTGCGGGCAAAGTTCTGGCACCCTGACAAACCTAATGTTTCCTCATATCTCAAAATGACCCATAATTTGGCAAATACCTGAAGCAGTATTCAAATCGATAAGCAGCTACAGTTCCAGAGAGGCCAGCTTCATTCTGTGTGCTGGCGGCATCATGAATACTACATCAGAGAGCAGGATCTGGCTCTCAGCAGGGCTGGACTGAATGAACAATCGCCCCCCACACGGCCAGGCAGTCTACAGAGAACTCATTTGAAGAATACAAATCTAGGCCAAAAGCAGTCGGACCCGTTTCAACCTCTCTCTCTTCCTTCTTTTGCCTTTCCTCTCTGTGTGCTAGCCATCATTTCTTTGATGAATAAAGGATGACCTCAACTGGGCAGGTGAGCAGTGGGAGGTGGCAGCACCGTTGGACTTCCATGGACCCAGTCTAACTCACACAGTCTCTAAAGCAGGTGCTTTTCCACATCAGGGACCCCCCCTACACACACACACACACATAGAACTACAACTTGTACCATACTCAACTTCACTCGAAAAGGATTTTACTTGCAGACTATAAAATGGGTCAAACTTTACCCAGCGCAGCACACTCAAACTTCAACCAGACTAGACAGCTTCACCCAGACAGCATCTATTAAAGCAAGTCTCCTCCAGACAGACTCTGAGAGGCAATAAGCCAGCTGTCAGAAAAAGCCAGTCTCAGCCAATAAACCAGCTTTCAGAAAAAGCAAGTCTCTGTTGAAAAGTTAAAAGGTTAAATGGTTGGATTTTATGGATCTGGTATAGAAATATAACAGACTGTAGCTTGATTTCCATAGAAAACAAAATAGAGACCACAACTGATCTACCTAATGACGCTGATCCTGTGGTCTTTTTGGGTTAAAATGCAATACTGAGTTGGACTGTTTCCTATTAACCATTTGAAACTAGGCAGGTTACAAGTGTCAATTATCACATTATGCCATTTAATTACTTCTTATGTCCCTATTGTTACCTGTAACTGGTGAAATGTCATTGTCAAAATTATTTTTTTTGCTTGAATTTTGAACAGTGAGTCTGGTCTCTGAAGGTATCTGGACTGAGGAACATATATAAACACTCATTGGAGTAGAAGCTTTCACAAGGGGCCTTCAAAGTCACTGGCAGCAGATTAAAAAAATCTTTGTAGCCAAGCAGAAACAATATCTAGCTGCTTTATTCCAGTTTTTGGCTGGAAAGTGTAAAGGAATGACATACATTGCGATCAAAACAGTAAATATTATCGTGGGCAGAAGTATGACAACACCTCCTTTGATTTGTTCAGCCTTCTCTAAAAATGCATTCATTATGCCCACAATAAATGCAATTCTTACAAATTACTGTATTAAATATTAGAGCCTCATCACGTGTGGTGTTAAAATGCACTAAACTCGGAAACACATCAGTGCTCTAACCTCAGAGCTGCTTTAAGTGCTTTATTTAAGTAGGCAAATGGTGTGAGTGCATGTGTGTGCCCTATGGCAGGCTGCCTTATGCCCGAAGGCCCAGGGATAGTCTTCAAGTACCTGTGCCCCAAGAAAGGACTAAATGGTTACAGCAAAACAAATGAAGGGATGTTCCACATATGTTCACATTTATGGCATTTTTCAGACCCAAAGCAACTTCCATTCCCTAACTACAGGGGGCAGCCTCCTTGGAGCAACTTGTGGTTAAGTGTCCTGCTCAGGAACCCAGTGGTGGGTTGCTGAAATGGGATTCGAACATTTGACCCCTTGGTCCAGAGGCAAATATCCTACCCACTAGGCCACCAACAACATTTTTAAAATGTCAGCTGTAAATTTACCAGCTAGCATTTTCAAAATGACCTTAAAGACCTTGAAGGCCTTTCATTGCTGTGCGATAACTTATAGAGGCATGCATAAAGGTTCAAAAGCGTCTTGTTATATTAACGGAGATTCATTAATATGCATATATGCAACAAGACCCTTTTGATCTCAGCATCTTTGAAGAAAGTAAACTCCATGGGGAGAGGTGCAGTTGCCTGGCATCACTTTATTTTAGCTTAAAGGGATATTTTGACCTTTCTCTATCTGACTGGAAATAAAATGTGAGCGCTGACTGGGTAACAGAGGATGGTCAAGGTGAGGAAGTCACTGGTTACACCAGTCCCCAGAAAGTTTAGCAAAGTTCTTAGGCAGTGAGACGAATGCATTAACATAATGTTAGCATTTCTAGCCTTGGGGGTCTTGGACACTTCTGTATAGACAGACAGGGGACCCCCCCCCCCCAGGCCTGTGAAAATAAAAAATTCTTCTCTTACCAGATGAGTTGAACCTTTGCCCTTTATTTAAATAAATAATCGAATCCAAGTTAGAAAGGGGAATTTCCACCACAGAATGTTCATTCAGTATTATCCAAGATGCTGCAGAGTATCATGGCTTGTTGTGGCCAGGCCCTGAGTCCACAACGGCTGGCAAAGAGTGGCAGTGCTCCAGGCAGTGAGAAATCAAGCAGAAGCAGGACCATTGAGTTGGTTAAATGCAAAGTGCCTGAGACTGCCTGATCCTTTGGCTAGCTCACATATGATCCTTTTACATAGGAACAAAATACATTTTATATATTACACTTTCCAGGTGAGTTACTGCTGCATCATTATCTCAGCCATTTAGCTAAACAGGCCGATCTTATTGACTGTCTCTATATTATTTGCATTAACATGTGGCCTACTAGAGTAAAAACTATGACAAAATGAATACTACAACTAATTCCAACCAGATTATCTGATTTATTGCCCAAACAGGTTTCTCAATAGGTTGAAGTTTTTAAAGTCCGTCCAAAATCTGCCTTTTCTCATGTATCAAGCTGCATATTTGTTTTAACATTGGACGTGTGGTTCCTATCACCACCACTGTGAGCAATTCTAAATGTGATTTTTTTCAAGGGAACATTTTGCAGTAAACACTCTAAATATCTGCCTGTCATTATTCACCATTCAGTTCAGAAATTGTGGAAAACCTTTTAGCTTTTTAGCCCCCCAAAAATTCATGGTAAATCACATCTAACCTGCTGCTTTAATATTTCCAGCAATAGTGCAAATGTGAAGGAAAACAATATGCATGGCTTTTTGAGCTTCTTGTTAATAAAAATAGCTAATAAAAAACAACTGACATCCCTGAAGAAGGGAGAGGTGGAGTGTTAGAGAGATGGGCAGAGAGAGAAAGCGTTTTTTTTTGTTGTTGTTATGAATGAATTGCAATCAGAATGGATCTTCCCTTCTTTTCCCCCCTCAATGTGTGTAATGTCAGTTTTGATCAAGAATGTTTACCATTCATTAGGCAGAAACAAATAAAGCGGTTCCCTCACCTTCTCGTAGTGTCTGGTCAGATGGGGGAATAAATAAATAAATAAATCCTTCAATACCTCAGCGAATAAGCGGGCAATGGTAATAGTCTTTTCCTGGGGAAATAAGCCAAACAGATCAACATAGCTGGGCTGCCAGGATGGAGAGACAGTCTGAAGTGATACATCAGGCGCAGACTGCTCCCTCCATTTCTTATTCTAGCCTGTGGGGACAAAAGGGGAGAGACAGAGGGAAAGCGGGAGTTAAAAAGAGAGCGAGAGAGAAAGAGATAGAAGATTGCAAGAAAGACAGGGAAGAAAAATGGACCCCTGGTCTGGCCCATGGTCAGTCATTATTCTGAGATTAGCTGTGCATCCCTGTGCACGGATAGGCTATTCCCCTCCCTGTCACCAAGACAAACATGATTGAGGACAGCACATGAACATCTGCGAGATTTGGGGACAGGTCACAAACAGGCGTTCTGATGATGATCTAATAGATCATCTGAGGGCCTGTACCCACATATGATCCATTATACCATAAAAATAGGTTTCACCATATGTTTCCACAAGATTTTGAAGTTTTTTTGTTTCTGTCTTTTCAGTCAAATAAGCATTCTTGAGGTCAGGCACTGATTGTGGAAAAAGAAGTCTCAAACAAATTTATCCCAAAGAAGCCCAATGAGATTGAAGTCAGAGTGTGTGCAGGCCGCAGGAGCAATACACCAAACTAGTCAAACCATGTTTTCATGGAGTTACTTCATGTACAGCGACACAGTCATTCTGAAAGTTGCAAAAGACAAAATGTTTCCATAAAGTTAGAAGCTTGTTTTCTATCCATAACATTTCTTACTGGCACTACGGGACCTTTCACAGGCCCAGACTAATATACCTCCTCTACCAAACACTTCTGTTGGCACCATGCATATTAGTAGGTAACTCTGATATCTACCAAACCCAGGTTTGTCCATCAGACTGCAAGACAGTTAAGAGTGATTCATCACTGTAGGGAACATGTTCCTGCTGCTGCAGAGTCCAGAGGCAGCACACTTTACACCACTCCAGTTGATGCTTGGCATTGTGTAAAGTGATCTCAGGCTTGTGTGTAGCTTCTCAGCCATGGAAACCTATTTCATGAAGCTCCCTATGCACAGTTTTTGTGCTTGTTGATCACAGAGGCAGTTTGAAACTGTGTGGTTAGTGATGCATAATGCAGGAGGACTGGCACTTCAACACCTGGAAGACACGCTTGGTGAGTTTACATTATCCACTGCCTTGTGGCCGACATGGAGTTATTCCTATATATTTCTATTTCTGAAAAATGGCACTTTCAGTTGACTGAGGCAGATAAAGAAAGGGAGAAATTTCATAAATTTGTGGCAAAAGCTGTTTCACTTGAGTGGCTGTGCAATGAAATACACTTGTTAGCTTTTGTGTTGCAAAAAAGCTCAGTGATTAGAATTCATATCTACATACATTTGGTCACTTATTTTATGGATATTCTCGACACTTTCACACTGTTCTCTCACGCGACCCTGTGTATACACTTACATCCAGAATAATGCACCACACCTACATTTATACCTTTATAGGCAAAATACCTTTTGCTATTCCATTGTATTATAACAGTAAGAAATTGAAATTTTTTAAGGTAAAGTACCCCCTGTAGATGAAATAAGCATTTGAAGCCTTAAGGTCTTACTTTATGCCAGAAAAGTTATATCTAAAAGCAAGTTTTGGAGTGTTTCATCAAGAATACAGCACACAACAGTTCAAAGAAATGCACTAATACATATGAAGGTCATTGTTAACAATTCACAGCTACATTCACATCATCACATCAACAATTTGCTGAAATGAGGTCAAGATTAAGATATCAGCAAAATGTTCGTGCAACAAATGATTACTCTGCCCATTCGTGATTACAGAATGTCAAGGGTGACCTTCTTTCATCCGTACACCATGCAGATGCAGATCAGGGCAGGTAATCACCAGCTGATTTTGTATTGGACCTCTTATTTTTGTAAGTTTGCATTAATTACTTTAACTCAAAAAATGAGAATTCAAATACCACCACCTAAGTTTCTGTATTCAAATTTATACCTTTGACATGCCTATTAATTAAGTTCAAATAATATTTCCATTACTGGGCCAAATCAGTAGCTGAAGCAAAAGCAAAGCTCAGGCGCCACATGTTGCCAATGGTGCCACAATTTTAGCCTCTTTTTTAAATAAAGAATTTATTGTGAGCCATCATTAATTAAAATCATTTTATTTATTGCTGCCTTTGCAGTAAATATATGAACAGCAATTGGTGTTCTCCTTTTCTTCCACTGACAGAACTTAAGTCTGAGGATCTGAGCTCCTAATTTTTGGAATAGGCCCATCAGAGATTAGTAACGCTTAAACATTTGCCATCCAATGTGCCTTCACATCAAACTCTTATTGTAATTTCGGTACTGAGCACTTTTCTTAAGTTATGAGCTCTCACACATCAGGAAGAATTCCTCTCATGCTTCACACTGCTTGAAATAATACAATAGTCATTGCTGCTGTAGACTGACAGCTGCTCTATGTACTCACCTCGCTATCTAGTCTAGTCCTTGTACTGGTTTAGTGTATTGTATAGTTTATTGTCAGTGATTTTGCACATATTGTCTGTTTGCACTGTTGTTAAATGCAGCATTGTGTCCTGAAGGAACTATATATCATCCCTCTGTGGTGAATGACATGAAATCTGACCTACTGTAACTTATCTAAACCAAAGGGTTGCAAATCATTTGTCCTTGCTGCTGAAACACACTTCTCACAGTGATGGGTCAAGGTTGATATATTCCTAACACTCACACTCAGGTCCATAAATATTGGGACATCGACACAATTCTAATCTTTTTGCCCAACTGTTGTGAAGGGGTTTTTTTTTCACCGAAGAGTTCTTCTGTCATCCTTCACAGTTGTTGGTCTTCTGAGTCTTTTGGTGTTGCTGAGCTCACCGGTGTTTTCTTTCTTTTTAAGATTGTTCCAAACAGTTGATTCCAAACAGCCACACTGAGTGTTTTTGCTCTCTCTGATGGGTTTGTTTTTATTTTTCAGCCTAATGATGGCTTGCTTCATGGACAGCTCTTTGGATCTCTTATTGAGAGTTGACAGATTCCAAATGCAAATAGCACACTTGAAATGAACCCTAGACCTTTTATCTGCCCCTAGTAAATAAGATAATGAGGGAATAACACACTCCTGGCCATGGAACAGCTGAGCAGCCAATTGTCCCACTACTTTTGGTCGCTTAAAAAGTGGCAGACAAATATCCTCCTGAGACCCAAAGAAAAAAAGTATCTAATTTATTTTTTGCTGTGATTTTCTGTCTATTTGGGTCTAAAAACACCTTACAATTGAAACATTTTTAAATATATTTTTTATTTTAATTTACCAGCATGTCCACTGTAGAGGACAACAGGACAATTTCCATGTGAAAATAGAACTGAATTTAGAAAAGTGATAGTAACCCAAGAACACATTCAATTTGATCAAAACAGTAAAATTCTGCATCACTCGTCTGTTGTTTGTTGCTTGCAAGGAAACGAAAAATTTATTTTAGTTCAACAGGCCTAGAACATCCTCTGCATATTTTAGGTGAGATAATCCTGGAGGCATGTTTTCTTTTCAGTTCTGCAGAGGAATATTGTGCATTTGCTGCACCTCATGTAAGTCTTGCCACTGCAGTCCTTGTTCCTAGCATGCAAACCCATCTCATGACACATCACTGGAAAGGCCAGGATGTCCTCTACAAAAAAACTACAGGGCTTGATGGGATAACTCGAAATACTGAAGAAAGATACAGGTGAACAGAATGTCCATTATAAAGTATGAAAATGAATGGGGCGGGTCTTAGGAGGATATACAAACTGTTGTAATTCCTACACCGTTCACCTGATTTGTATGTACACTCAACAAAAATATAAACGCAACACCTTAGTTCCTGCTCCGATTTTTCATGTGATGGACTTAAAGATCTAAAATTCATTCCAGATACACAATATTACCATTTCTCT
>JBBMFX010000016.1:10289727-10310547 GCA_037832545.1 Rhabdalestes septentrionalis | reverse complement strand
TATATATTTTACACCAGATCCATAAACCCATACCCATTTGTTGAGCTGTAGTTGATTACTAGTAAAAAAAAAAATATGAAGCCTATCATGTGGAGTGTATTTTCATTTAATAAAAATGAAATGGCTAAAACCATCCAGATCAGACTGATGTACAGATCATTTTGGAAAAAATCTGATTCGCAAAATGTGAAAGTTGGCAACACCTGTTGTTTGTACAACAGCAAAATGTATGCCTTAATTAAAGATGCAATAAAAAGAAATGACCAACTGTTTGTTTAGTCTTCTAGTTATTTGGGCTTGTCTCCTCAAATCCATCACGTTATTATGAGGTTAGGGTGTTTTTGGTCAGATGCCACATTGAGGTGCAAATGAGACATATGCTTCTGGCATGTAATATACAAAATTACTGCACAGTCCAAACATGTGATTTATGCACCATGTTTATTAAAAGCGCATATGTTTTCTCCCACACATAAACATTTTAGGTGGAACTCCTGGAGGTGCAGCTGCTTAGATATTTTGTATAATTTACTGACATTTGGCAGCAGCCAGTTTTATGTGAAATTTCTCAATTTCTTAAAACTGAAGAGAAAATGTGGTACTTCTCAAAATGTGTTCAAAGTGTTTAATAATGTGCATGTGGTCCACTTAACATACAGAGTAATGTACCAAATAACCCTGCAGATCATTTGCACATATAAAGCATACAATTACCTTCCAGTAGACTGTTTGCTTTCCACTTGACTGTTGATGCAATATTTGCAGATTTTTGGCAAAAATTACACTTTGTACTCAACTGCACGATTTTCCTTCTAATTTAGAATTTAGAGCTAATTTATAAATAATTTATAAAATCTTTTTGCACTCTGTAATAACCTGGAGCCACATATTCATGTTTCATGTCTCACTGTATACATGTGCATAGCTGTGATGACAAAGTTTAGATTGGCTTTGACTTTGAAAAACAGTCAACATCTATGTATCTCATGGCATTAACCAAGATGTCTTTGTTGCTCTGATTTACTTACTTTCCATACAGTAACTGTAAGTAGGAAATGTGACAGCGTTTTAATGCTACATGAAATGTTTAGTAAAAAAAAGGGAGGAACTTGTGCTTTTAACAACGGCAGAGGTCTAAGTGGCTGAACAGAATCTCAGTTTTCAAAGATGGGTTGGAAAAAAAGTAGTTTTTAGCAAAATAACTTTAGTTTTGCTTGTATCCAGCACTTAGTGGCAGTTCCACTCTTTCACAGAAGCTCATATATTTCATGAGTCTTACTCTTAATAAGTTCTCCTACATGCAGCTTGCATGATTAGCTAGAGTCTAAGAAAAAGTTCATTTCAGAAGCATTGTGAGAGATGTTGCAGCTACATTGAAGAACAAATGTTGTCAAATGTTGGCTTTTTTACATTTACAACATTTAGCAGTTGCTCTTATCCAAAGAGACTTCCATTCTTGGGTCACGGGTCTTGCTTAGGGACCCATTGGTCTTATGCTGAAGGTGGATTCGAACCCAGAGGCAAGTATCCTTCTACCCGTACGCACTCACCACCCCACTAAGCAACATGTTACTAAAAAAGTGTTTGTAGCATTGTAAGACATTGCTTTAGCCCAATTAAGGCATGATGTTGCCTTAATAATTAGCAAAATAGTCAAATATTTAGAATATATTTGACATTTTATCAACCATTACATCTCCAGTGTTGAATCTCAGCTTGGGGCAATTGTTTACTGTGGCACAGATCTATGTGTGTATATATTGTCATTTCTGATTTTAGCAAGTTATGACACAGTAAAATTTGAACACTCCTGCCATTAACAACACCTCCCTGTGATCCACCATCAGAGCTTCATCCTTCACCTGAATTCATTTTGGCAGCTGATCAATGACCAAAGTCTATTTCTCTTGACATCCTTCGCACATCCACATGCCCCGTTCCAAGGGCAGTCTTGTGGCAGCCATATTTTCCTCCAAATGAGTTTGTCTGATAAGGAATCGGAAGCTCCTAACAGCTCCATCCATCCAAGCGTGCCTGGCTTATTAGGGAGTCATCAAGCAGATCCATCCAAGCACACCCACGCTCTGGCACACACATCCACAACACTCTGAGAGCTTTCAAAAATAACTCAGATAATTGCTTTGACTCAGTGTCACCAGAATTAAACAGCAAAACAGCAATTATCAGATTGATGAACTTCTGCCATTAAATGAATGTTAATGGCCTGCATTGTTAGGGTGGGAATTCAGGGGTGAGATGTAAATATGGACCACAAGCAGAAGGGAGGAAATGGGCCAATTCTCACTGGAACAGGAGTTCCAGGAGTGAAAGTCAGGATGGAATGACATTGTGAACTAGCAATTCTTTTCATTGGGAAAACAGCAAATACAGGGGGGCCTTAAGGTATTTTTAGTGGCGCGCGGCAGAAGATATACTCAGTAATGCAGTGAATGAATGAGGGAGTACGCTTATCTTAAGGCAAGTGTTGCTTTTTGGCAACTTTTTTGCCTTTATCATGGCGTCTGAATTATTTTTTTACATTAATTATTTAGCAGTACACGAGTTACTACTGTTCAGTGTACGAGTATAGTATATTTGTCCTTTTTGTGTTGGGGCAGGTTATCGACTTACACCAGGTTACATCACTGTCCTACGAACAGCTCTCAGTCATAAACATAAGTACCCCCTGTATTTATTTCCAAAACATGTGTATGAAAATCCAGCTTACAGTCCATTCCAACTGAGGAACTCCACCATATAATTAAAATAATGGTTCACATTCAGATTTTCCCAAATCATACTGACATCATTTTTTGTGTTCATTAAAAATTTCAGTAACTTAGCTCATTCTAATATGTCCACAAAAGCAAGCACTACTGCTAATTCCCAATTAATGACTGATGCATAGCCCTCTAGCCCATTACTGATAGCCATTCACTGCATACAAGATAGCTAACTATATGAGGACGTGATGTGGCTAGTGGATGGTCAGTGGATGTTTCGGACCTTCTAGCGAAATAGACTGAATGGCATATCAGAGATAACATAGCTTTCATGAAGTCTTGTCTGGCATTTTCATTAAAAGTTCCATTATCTTATTTTTTTTAGATGGTGCTGCATTTTAGCTGGTCCTCTCACTATATAAACCAGTTCAGTGTTGTTTTTTCAAATATTTTCAAATCATTTGGAACCCTGCACCCTTTCCCAAAAAATTTCACAGTAAATCCCAGTGATTTTCACCCCTAACTACAACACAGATGCACAAACACAAAATTCATAATACTGTCACTGTTTTATCAAACAAGTTTCACTAAGAAAGCATTTTTACTTGAGAAAGAACAAGGTTCTTCACTTGGAAGACTGATGGAAGTTAGACATATTAGGCCCAAGATTCCACCATAAGCTATTTTGATAAAACAACAAAAAAATAAATGAAATACATTTAATTTCAACAGTGACTATGGACTAAGCAGATACAAGTGGACAACGATATCCAGTAACATAGGTCTGTGTTACAGAAACTAATTAGGGATTAGTTACAGATCACTGAGCTCTAAGCTTTGCAACCAGTCAGCTTTGGCCAATGGAGGCACCAGTGTGGCCAGTTTGAGGACTGATGGTTCGTAAAGGTATTAGTTCAAGCTGACTCCCCTTATGTCTCTATTATGTGGAACCATTATGTAGTCTTTGCATAAGTACTGGATCCCGAATAATACCTGGTAATATGAGGATGCACTTTTGTAAGCTGTAAAACAGCATCTAATCACTGGTTTTTAAAAAAAGGAGCTTAGTGTGTTCATGTCCTAGCATGTGTTCACATTCACTAAATGAATGGAAGCTGTCATGGCAAGTTATCTGCACCTGTCTCATGTTTTGGTAAATTAAGGATTCGCAGCATTTTAAAAGACACAGTTTTCATCCGGCAACGTCTCATTGGCTTGTCTGTCAGCGGAAACGAAGCATTGGAGCGTTTGAAATCTGTCATTCCAGCACACAGATCCTTTCATTTTATCCAGTATAAAAGCTAATGAGAGCTGAGGGATGGTACTTTGTGGTTAGGCGCACAACTGCTGTGTGCACAGATGCTGCCACTATCACACACAATCAGCATGGGCCAAACATTACAAGCTTTCTGCACTGAAACGCGCTCTTCTAGGAGGACTACATTCAGAAATAGACACAAAAGACAGCTCCCGTAGTCCTGAAAATTTAAAATGAGATGTAAACAATGCAAAATTTAGTTTCGAAGACATTTCTACAATGAGTAAGTATTTTGTATTTACAAGTGTATAGAAAATCTTATCACTTTATTCAGAAAATAACATCAGAAACTAGAACGCATTCCCAAAAGAAATGTTTGTGGTAATTGTGGTTGTTGCTAGGTTACTGCAGTCCTGCAGGTGGTTGATAAGATGCAGCAAGCCAGTTGCTATGGTAACTGTAGGGGTTGCTGGGGTGTCGCTAGGTGACTATTATGGTGTTCTAGGTGGTTGCTAGGGTGATGCTATGTGGCCAATATGGCATTGCAGGTGGTTACTAAGTTGAAGCTCACTGGTTGGTTGGTTGGCTGGATGACTTTTGAAAGAAAAGGTTTGTCATGGCAATTAATCAAGCTAAATAACACTCACCCCCATCCCATCCTCGTCTTTACATTGAAAAGAACCAGCAAAAAGAGCCTGTTCTGAATTCCTTGTTTTTGAGATGTCACAAAAAGTAATGCCTTTACATACAGTACATTGTCTTGGGCACCTGGGCAAAATTATACTTAAAACCTGTTTACCACTGGACAGTAGGTTTAAGTTAGTGTTAATACATTAATATAAAAATAAATACAATGCTATTACAGTAAAGAGTGGTTTCATTTGTGGAAAAAGATTCTCCCAAACATTTCCAGACCTCGTTCCTCATGGAAGTCCAACATTCATTTTAGCTACAATCAAACACCTGGTTTGACTGGTTTCACTTCATTACAGTAAATTCGGTGAAGCTGGTGATGGATTTTTATAAATCCACAAAATGATGGCAGCAATGAGCAGGAATCTGAAACCAAACCTGTGTTCTTCCAACCAGCTCACAAAATATCATCACCTTTTTAGAAAAAAAATTAATCTTGGTACTTTTTTTATTGCTTTCTTGTTTATTTGAGTATACTGCTTATATGAACAGATTCAAACAATTCTCACTTTTGCACAGTGTTATACATCTGCCTATTCAGCCATACCAAGGTTAGCTTGTCCATCCGACATGCTAGAAGAATTGTTTCAGCCTGGAGTGCTATTAAATGAGGTGCAAATGTTTTAAGTGGACCTGCTGAAAAGATAACCAAGAAAAACTATGTGTAATATGGCCTCATTGACCAGAAAAGAGGAAAATACATCAATCCTGCCATTGTCACACTTCCCTCTTTTCTCCATCCGTCATATCTTTCACCTGGTAAGTCTTGACTTGACCTCTATGAGCCATGATTTAGAGAGCCTGAGACGGTGTTCATTTTTAATGCATCCTTTTGAGAGCTGGACAGCGAGCAGGTTTAGCGTACGAGCCGCGCTGAGAACAGTGACCACAGAGACTGTAACTCATCACACACCCTGTCATTTCCTCTTTGCACACTGATGTCCATTTTAAAACAGCTTCATTAATATTAGATCATGTCTCCCTCTCCCTGGCCATGGTCATGCGAGGATCCTTTATGATGTTAGCGCATAGGCACCGCGGCATCACTGGATCGTTTTAACTGTCCACATGTGGCTCATACTTCCAGGGCTATTTATAAAAGTGACATTTCCAGTAAAGGCAGCGTTTCTGCAGCTGTAACGGGGCTGGCCTGCACTCTCTGATGTATTTACAAGGTTAGATGATCAATAGGTTCCAGACAGCTCTCTAGACAGCTCATGACAATTCAGCCTACACAGTCTGGAACCCCTTTGAACCTACTATTCTCTTAACATTTGAACCAGCCATGACCAAGATCAAGTCCATTTATGATAACAGTGAGTAGAACATTGGAGCAGTCCATTGATTATGTACAGTATGTTTCAATCAGAATGGATTGAATGATAACAGGACTTTACATTTTGATTTGTTTCCAAATCTTCAAGATGTGTTAACTAGAAAACTTTCAAGCCCTTCAATACATAAACCCAGTCAAAAACAAGTATGCAATCAGTACATAGTTTACAAAAGTCATGGCTGCATATGTGCTAGCAGAGACCTTGGGGACACTGGTATACAAAAGTTTCTTTCAGTGCTCACTCACGCTCACCCAGACAACATGAGCCGGAAGAACCGATGGATGTGACACATTTAAAAGCTAGGTTTAAAAACATACATTGCCATTTTGTCTTCCTACTCACACCTGTTTCTGTGTAAAGGATTGTAATGGACTAAAGTTCTCAAAGTATGCAGAAACCTGTGATCTCTCAGAAATTAAAGGTACATTTCTCATTTCAGGGCCTCTACAAACTGGACACCCTTCGGTGACGTAGACCTAGTCTTTTTTAAATCTGTCTCTAGACCAGAAATTTCATGAGAAAACATTGAACTGTTCTTAATTTAAAGGGGGCCAGTCACCTTTTTTAACACTTTTTTCCAGCCTTGTAAATAAACAAGAATTCATTTTCATGTAAAAAACATTAATTCATTTTCTCCAATCACTTAATCCTTACTAGGGCCGCAGGTACGTGGAGCCTATACTGGGAAGGGCGCCAGCCCACCGCAGGGCACACACACACACATGTCATTCACTCACACCTACAGTCAATTTAGAAACCCTACTTCACCTGACATGCATGTGTTTCGGCTGTGGGAGAAACCCGAGTCCCCACCACAAGCAGAACATTCAAACTCCACATGCACAAAACCAGGACCAGGATTCAAATGCAACAGTGCTACCCAGAGTGGCACCACATTTTTATTCCAACACCCATGATGCTTGATTTCTACCTCTCTCAGCGTTCATAGGCACTGTTTCAGTTTAGTGGGGTGCACAGCACTGCACAGCTTGGCCATAGTCCCTCAGCTACCACAGGTTTAGCTTTACAACTGTTTTTTAAAGCTGCATTGTGGAGAAGTACGCACAATGTCTTTGTGGATGTGTTTTTCGTGCGACTTTTTAATCTACCCAATCTTTCCTCACAACTGAGTTGTCCCACCCTCACGTAGTGTGTGAAGACTAGCATGTACTTCCTTTTTTTATTAAACAGCACATTAAACCTAGAAGACAGCAAAATATTTGAGTGTGTTATACCAGCTAAAAGACACTTGCTTTGGCTAGCATTCTGAAGACTAACGGGTGGTGACAAGGACTATCTGCAGTTGACTGGGGCATCACCAGTGATCAAGATTTCAATCTCCTTATGACAGGTCGAGCACTAAGCTGCCAAATGTCCAATGATACAGGCAGCAAATATTTTAAAATTGTGTAAATACAAAAATTGTCTTGAAAATAGTCTATGTTAGCTAATGACTTACACACATTTAAATATTGGAAAAGACATTCATTGGAATATATGCTTGCTTTGCAAGAGTGGGCAGCTTAGTAGACTTCAGAGTGAGCAACTTAAATGAATGCAGCTGTGTTTGTATGAAGTTCTCTATAATGAGAGAAAGCCTTGTGAAGAAGGAGAGAGTAGTTGGTGCTGTATCACACTGCTGAATAGAAAAACTCTGGCAGGTTGACACATTTTAACCTTGATGGGGCACAAATGAAATGCAATGCCCTGTCCACATAGCAATTCTTAGCAATGCACTGATTGAAACAGATGAAAACAACTAATAAGATATATCAAGAGAAAAAAAAGGGGTTCGTGATCTAAATCAACACATTTCGCACTAGGTAAAAGGGAAGTACGACTACTTTTAAATATTCTCTGCAATCTGTCATTACGGCTGTAAAGTCTGTGTATGTGTGAGATGTGTTTCCAGTGGTGTGGTCAGGCAGATTTTTAATGAGGGAGGATCACTGACCGTTCCTAAGCTTCTGCACAGCTGATTGTCACTTAATGATGTTAGAGTTTCTTTCTTCCTTCCCTCCTATCCAACTGTAACTCAGCCCCCTTTGGCCCCCTTTTTGCGGTTTGGCTGCGTTTCTCTCTTTATGGAGTCTAACTACAGATTTACCTAAAGGCCTGCTTTCTCTGCAAACGCTTTGGACTAATATTTCCCCCAGGTTCCGTATTTTCTCTCGTGATAGATAATTAAACTCGATCAAATCCTGATATGTGGATCGGGTCTGAATAATGCATGAGGCTTAATTCTGAGAGGAAATGGGCTCAGTTTCTAAAGGTATATTGTGACATGATAATCCATTGCTTTAATGAGTCACGGGACCAGGTTTGAGAAATATCTGAATAAAACACATAAAATATGCAAAGCCAAAAGTCTATTATTAGATCAGAGGTAACATATTAATTTAGAGTGCTGTCCAGTTGGTGGTTGTAATTTTGTGATTCAGATTAATTGGATGCAGAGCATTTTCAAGTGCTTGCAACTCGAAGTTCTCATGGTCATTATTTTTATCTTTTTCTCACATGTGTGCTATAATGGTTCATGTGCCCATGATAACAAAACATTATAAGCTTTCTGTGAACCTCATAGCACTTTTTTATGAAGAGTGGATTTCTCTCTGTCATTTACAAAAACATAAAATGTTCTAATATTTGAAGTATGTTCTTTCAATATCTACTGAAGTGTGATGAAGAATGCACAACTCATTTTGACCCACCATGTGTAGTTCTTAGTGTTTTCTATGCACAGTATACTAATGATTCCACCAGGTGTGTGTTAATGATGCATGACTGTAGAACCCCATTCTTACATAATTAGGCTTGTATTTAAAGAGAGTTAATTATGCCATATCTTGGCCTGAGGAAGAAAAAAAAAACAATCTGGTGGAATTTCCATGGCTGTATCCTAAGTGGTGAAGAGTAAAAGTGGTAACAGACCATAAATGTCTCTTTAGCAGGTGTGTAAACTTCCCTAGCGAGGCCCAGATAGTGGACTTCCAGGATCTTTACCTCAGGAACTTCTCACATAACAAGATCAATGACTGTCAAACATTATGTTTTACTTCAAGGGGACCAACATGTTAAATCCATGAACTTTCCATATCCAACCATGTTTCAGCAACATATCATTCCATGACTCTACAGCTCTCACATTCTGATGTCAGTAGAAGTTTGATGAGCTGCAGGCACGTGAACACCTAACCCTTTACAAACGACACTGCAGATGTTAAATGTAACTGCTGAGTCCGTTAAAGGTTAGGTTTGTTATTTCATTATTTTCATTAAAAACGGTAGCTTCTTGTTATTTTAATCATGTACAGCACAATTCTGCCAATAGCTCTAATACTGTGAAGCTTACCATTCCTCTGCGGTGTCTTACTGGGATTAAATCCACCCCAGCAGGGCCATCATTTAAGCCAAAATGCCAATCAAACTCCTTTTCAAAAAGAAGCACCTGGGACAGTCGCTTAAAATAAGAAGCATTTTTTTGAAAAATCAGCATTCTTGTCTACACTGGTGCGGAAAGCATGTTGTTCTGCTGCTTCATATTGGCTTGCACTCATTGTAACTAAACATTATGAAATATAGATTCAAGCTTCGATTTGCCCGGTATTGATTTCTTTCACCTCTGTACAGCGACTGTGATATGCTTTTTGTAATGCAAGCTGTTTCCAGCCAGAAGCAATTAGAGAGTCCAGCACCGTCTATGGACAGAGAGTTGTAGGTCAGGGGCTTTCGTTTCCGACAGCCCTGGCAGACATGCTCCCCAGATCTGTATTTATGATCCAGCTAAAGCAAGCCTCCCTTGTGTTGTTTCTCAAGAGGTTGTGAGGAGATGTAATGAGATGTGAGAAGTAATCTAATTTAGCCAACACCAGCAGTCTGTTTCTTGGTATCTGGAGATCTAGTGGGGACAGATAGGCCTACAAATGGTCGGGAAGTACTGTGGCAAATGTGAACCTGATAAGGTCGTGATTCAAGGGTTGTTGGGATAAAATACACACACAAAATGCATAATACTATGAGATTTCATGCTTTTGAATTTGGGCCAGTTTCTCCTGTGGACATTATTTAAGCCCAGCACAAAGAAGTGCTTCATTTCTCAGAATTCAATCGATTGGTGGGGCCATGCATGATGTGAAGGGATATGAAAACTGTAACAAAAACTGTTTAAACACACATATGTGTGTTTACCTGTGAACACATCTGTCTTCAGACACTTCACATGTGTCATATATGTAATACATCTCAGACAGTATCCAGTTCTTCAAAAAACGATCCTTTAGGGGTTTATTAGTAAAATGGTTCGGTATGTGTAAATGCTGATGGAAAATGTGGTATATATATTTGCTTAAAACCTTTTGATTGGTAGCATGAAAATGACCTTTTATTTTTTTGGCTTTTTATGGAGCCCTTTTTGTTGAGTATCGTTATGTAGTAATGTCGTCCCATAAATAGGTACACTGAATAGGACCTTACTTTGGCACTACAGATTCAATCTTCAGGAGGTCCTTTAAACAAACATACACTCTGAAAATGGTTTCTTTATTATGGCCAATGGGTCGATTGAAAACACAATAATATAAATGCATTAATGTTTGGTCCTTCACTGTGACCCTTATGTTAATGGTCCTGTATAGAATAGTTCTTTAAATAGCACCGTGTAAAACATTTTTGTTGAGTGTGTACATACCAGGGCCTATCACAGGGATCACCAACCTTTTAGAAACTGAGAGCTATTTTACGGGTACTGGGCCATACAAAGGGCTACCAGTTTACCTAAACTTCATGTATAATAAACATGTTTTAAATGCATTTTCAAATAGATATAAATGCAAATGCAGGCGCCAAGTTGGTGAACCCTGGTCTATCACACATAAAAATCATCAGAGCAAGCAATGGACTGCATAGGCACTGAAATGTTTTAGAGCCAAGTTTCTTGCACCCTCAGCAAAAAGGGTTATTTTTGGTGGTAAATAAACTATTTAAGGTTCTTTAGAAAATAATTATTTTCTTAATTAAAAATATCCACTCATGTGATAGGCTCTCCATCATAAAGGAGAATCGTTTAACAATGCAGTGAATTATTTAAACATTCAGATGTTTCTTTGAGTGGTCATTGGTTTATATGTAACTGTAACATTTACCAAAGAACCCTTGACAAGTCCATTATTTATAAGGATGTACCACTGGATCATTACTAGACAACACAGGAAGAACCTTTGTCTAAAATGTTCTAGGTACAAGCCTGAAGCTTCTTTCGTTCCTGTGTTAAAATACACAATGTATAGATTTCCCGGAGAAGCTGTACTTCAAATGTCCAAATCATTCAGACTGGACATTAAACAGACCTCACCCTTCAAGCCCCTTAGTACACATAGCATCTGATGGCACCCATGTGTGAAGTGAGTAGGTCAATTTCTAGAGTGATCAAGTGTGTTATTTTGTGGTATTATCATGGTAGTGTTGCAAACAAGATGAAAAGATCTGAGGATGAAGAAAAAGCATCATTTACACAGATGCCAAAGAAAATGCCTAGCAGAAGAGAATTAAAAAAAAAAAAAATAAAACCATCAAATACATTCAAGGAACATTAAGAGGCTCTGTAATAATGAGTGAATTACAAACCCACTATGTGATGCATGTTCTACCTGGTGAATACTCCATCCAGGCTTCACCCAATCTAAACTCAACCTGATCTCGCGAATTTCAGTGCAGCCATCACAACATAAAATCTATTAAAAATGTGCTGCAATCATGCTTTAGGACTGTTAGGATTAGGGGTAAAGTTAAGGTTCGGGTTAGAGTTAAGGTTAAAGTTAGGGTTAACGTTAGGGTTAGGGTTAGGGTTTGGGTTAAGGTAAGTGTCAGGGTTAGGATTAGGGGTTAGGGTCAAGGACTTTCCCCGTCTCATGGCGTTTCAACCTGTTTCAACCACTTTGCATACAAAAATGATAAGGAATCAATTCATTATTCCTCTCCTACTGTTCTTCAGTTACTAGTTACTGCTGATACTGGCGATGTTACACAGTGCACATTCAAATACAGAGCAGCAAAGCATTGTCCTAGCTTGAAAAATTGAGGCATTTTCCTAGCACGCCTAAAGCATGATCACAGCCCGTATTTGAATAGACTGTATATCGAGATGGCTTGAGACCGGGCTCCTAAACTGCAGAAATTATTTTCACAAATACGATTCACAAGACAATTCCAGATATTGCCTGATTCTGAATTGTCGGGAGCTCATGAGATAAAATAGCTTTTGTTGCACGAATCAATCATCCTTTTTTCCACAAGAATCTTGGTAGATGTTCCAGTCTATAGAAAATATGATAAAGTAGTAGTTGAGGCTTAGCATTATCCATCAGCCATAGCAGCCCAAGTGGAGCTCAGTCTTAAAGTAGGACATGTTTAAGGGCAGAGGGATCAATGGTGTTTTGGAGGAGAGAGAGCCAAACGAAGCTGCAGGCTTAAACCTGTGCTAAGCTTCTTTGAGGCAAGAGAGCACAGCGGAGTCAATAAAGAACTTTACTGTAGAGTGATCCTCTTTTTCCATCACTCTCTCTCTCTTTCTCTCCCTGCCTCTCTCTCTCTCTCTCTCACTGGAGCTGTACCAGAACAGTAAGTGTGAACAGTTCTTTTGGAGCTTGGAGGCACTAAAGAGGATTAAGCCAATCAATCAATTTGAGCTGTAGAAGCCCCTCATAAATAATTATCACACAAACAAGTGCATACACCGAATGTGTTGACATTCTAGTCCATACAAAGAAAAGGTGCATGCACATCATTTTGTTATATGTCATATTTGTACAATACTGGCTAGCTTTATATGTAAATCACATGTAATTCTTCAACTTCAAGCAAGCTTTTTTCTGCAATGTTCATTTCTACAGCATGTCATTTTATAAAAATACTGCAAATTTAAGAATACACTTCTGCATGCAGAATTAAAGGCTTTTGCTGTCCAAAAAAATCTAATATCTCTATTATTGTGGGGGGGGGGGGAGTATTGTTTTAAGCTGTCTTTACACTGGGTCATGACAAATGGACTAATAACAATGGTCCAAAGTGAGTTTTTACATTATCTTACACAGAATGTTTTTTTTTTCTTTTGGACGTATTGTATGGTTGCAACCATTTATTTTAAGGCACCTTTCTAGTAAATTTGTTCCAGGGAAATCTAGTTATTTTACAAAAGAAGTGGTAGGACCCACTTGGACTGGCAACTCATCCAGTGCCTGTTGGAACAGACTCCAGCAACCCCCACAACCCTGGTTAAGGCTAAGCAGTTCAGGTAATGGATGGATGGAATAAGTAGAACCATTGTACCACTGATATATGGACATGACCTCAGTTCTTATGGGCTGCCTTGTACTGTGCCTAGTCTCAAAGGGTTGAAATGTACAGAACAAACTGTTATGTTCAGACTTAAATGCTCATCCATCAAAAACAATGGCCTCAGCTCAAGCTCAAACAATGTTTAGACATTTTCCCCACATCTTCCGTACCTTCTGCTGCCATAACGACAGTCTTTATCACTTTAACACGGCAGGAAGCGACAGGTTCAAATGCTGTTGGCTGAATTGGGCAGTCATGAGATGAGAGAGTTATGGGTGTAACTGGTGTGTGGTAGTTGGAAATGGAGCCAGCGCTGCGGGCTCTCATGCTCCTGCCCTAAATCATAAAGTAGCTGGTTTTCCTAAAAATACTCCCCAAGTTCATGTGAGAGGCTCTGATGGACACGCAGGTTCCTCCGTCACTGACACTGCCGGGTCAGCCAGCCTATTACTGCCAGCAACACTCCAGCACACACTCAAATGATGAGGAGAACTATTTTTGGGGGGAGAAGGACATGTGCACGCATGCACACACACACACTTCTCACTAAACACAATCGATAAAGTCTTTCAACATAGACCCAAATTTTTCAGCATGTAATGGAACCATATTAACCTCCCTTTCATCACATTACTCTTTCTTTAACCTTCCCTCCATCCCCTCCACCCTGTCTCTTCAACATTCTCCTTCCTACTCCCTTTTTTCTCCTCCTGTCTGCCAATCATTGCTCTTTTTCTTTGTCCTTCCCATTTGAAAGTCTCGCCTCCTTGATTTCTCTCCTTTTATTCTCTTGTCATGGCTGTCCAGTCTTCATATTCTTGTGTTTTTTTTACAGTTTGAAAAATTCTCAAAGGACTTGGGGATTTTTTCCTGCCTGAAGGGTCCATATTCCCAAAAGTCCACTCCTAATTTTGGTGGGTTATACTCGTAAGGGTCTTCAGAGAAGGCGAAATAAATCAACTATGGCCACACATTTCCATTGTCTGGATTTAGTGTTTAACCCTTTAATATTGTGTTAAAGAGCAAAAAGAATATTTCAGGCCTTCTGATCTTCTCTTCCTTTATAAGAATGTTGAAAACATGTAGAATTTCTGTTTTATTCATGTAACAATTTACTTTTAGGGGTTTTTTTACATTTTCAAAGAGAAATCATCTTCACAATCATCTTCAGAGAGCCAGCTTCATTTTTTTCTGTCAATTTCAGTGAACAATTTCTTTGTACTGGAAACAAAATGACAAATATAAAATGTCTCATGACTGGGTCATGTGGCATGGGCCAGATTTTAAATCCAAATGTGTTCTCTGTAGAGGATGTGTATATTTCTTTTTCACTCAGCATCAGCAAAAATCAAAACCTGTCATTTGACCGGTTTGCCCGGTGCATGTTTCCAGGGGTGTGAAACTGACTGTACAGTAGAAACAGGAATACACTTCGTCTTTTACCCATAAGCTTTTACTGTCGGGTAAATAAACCTGATAAATAATGAAGCTTTAGTTTATGAATGAGTACTTACACTTGCTCAAAAACTGCAGTGTATCCAACAAAAAGGGCAGCATCATGTCTCTTTTTAACAGTAGCGACACACAGAAAACACACCTTGGCCACTCATCGTTACTGGAGTCATTTTTAATGGTCAATACAGAAGATCACAGTCTGTTTCAGGCTTATTTGGATTATAGGGCATCAATCTGCTTTATATATATCTGTTAGTCATGCTGCAAAACAATTAGATATTTTTTGATGTTGTGACATAAATAAATTGTATAATGACATAAATAAATTGTATAATGACATAAATAAGTTGAAAACATGTTTTCTGAGAAAATATGATTTCTGAAACCAGGTCCTTTTTGTCAGATTTCCAATGCAATAATGGTGCCTATTTTGGACATCAGGGTGTGTTTTTTACAAGACCACTTGAATAATGTGCAATGTCCATATGTATGGCTGTAAACACACTCATTGTGCTGTAATATAGCTAATGTGCGAACGTCTACTGGAACTGTATCATCTTGCTTAGTGCAGGGCTTAATGGCATTTATGTGACAAAAATAAAATTATGACACATCAGTCACATTTGAATGGTTCGAGCACGACAGCTGGGTCAGCTTAGACTTTTGTTAAGAAGGTTATTTATGCATTGTGGCCCATGTAGACTAATGGAAATATTATTACACTCATTAAATAGGAGTTAAGTGTAAAAATGTTGCATTTAACTCCGTTACATATTGCCTCCCTGCAAAGGCTGAAAAACACACACTCCCACGCACAGCTTAAGTGTGAAGAGCAGCAGGCTTCCTGCGTGTGTTTGAGGGCTGCTGCCACTACTGTTTACACAAAACACATCCGGGCTTTTCTGAAGCACGACTAGGAGAACAGATGGGGAGACTTTAAAACAGCATCTGTGAACAACACCTAAATTACACCCTCTTCCCTGATTATGCAAGGGTCAGTTCGCTTCATAGAAACGTCAAAGAGTGCCGTTTCTGTCTTTGAGAGTCAGAAGAGCACGAGTAAAGGTCTGTTTAAGCTGCAGCACTGCTGTCTTACGCAGCCGGAGTTCCATTCATGCTTAGCACACCTGCTTCATCTCATTAAGAGCCAGACATTTGTTCTATGAGATGTGGAAGCCAAAAAACTCCAGTAAACTGCAGCGTGTGGCATGGACCATGGAGTTTAGCTTTTTTTTTTGGTAGGGACAGGTTTCAGACACCCTCAATTTAAAGCATTTTTCATGTTGGCCATTCACTGTAGCCATCAGGATGACACAGTGCATTTAATTGGCTCCTCCAAACCTAAGCTAATTTGTCACCACTTGCAAATTTGGGGGCAGATTTTAATGAGTTGAACGGAACAAAGCCAGTGTCTCAAAGTGTATTGCCGACAGTGTAATGTAAGATTGAGTTAATTGTTTCCTCCACATCACCCCTTCCAATTACTCAGAAAGAGTCTGTCTGCAGTAACGGCACTCCTTATTACTTTACTATGAACAGGCAGGCCAAACCGCTGTAGGTAGAACGGGTGGTCATATGCAAATGCACTCATTTAACATGACTGATATCACAACTGAGAGTTTTGCAGCTTATTCTCACGATGGGAACTTTTTGAAATCAGCACAGACTTAAACCAAACAGCCATGACCGTGACACGGTAGATGTAGTATGCCTGTAATCAGAAGTGAGGCAGAACTCTTAGAAACAAACTGATCAGTCAAGACACGTTTGACATCCAAAATTTGCTTAAAAACTGGAGGAGTGGGCCTAACATAACTAATAAACACTGGAAGTCAATTCCCCAGTTCTTCCTCTGTAAATACATCTCTAAAATTTCTCTCAAACCTCAAAGCACATCCAGCTCTTCACTGAGGTGGTGTGGACTTGTCAGTGTTGTTTAGGATGCAGTGTGACTAACTGTGAGCTCTAAAAATGAACAATACTTAAAGATAGCCATGGGCGTTGTCACCATTCAATCAGAGCGGGACGTGTCCCCATCACATTTCATAATTATTCGCTTGGAACAGGCCCCCCCCCCCCCCCCCACACACACACACACACACATTTACCATAAATAATTAGCTCACCCAGCTCTGTTGAATCTTGAATCTTTTGCAAAACACTCCCACTCCCTAAAAGGAATGAGATTTTGCACGCATGTGGCAACCCCGCCCCCACCTAAACCCCGCCCACACACTTCCCCCTCACATAAAAATGCTTCTGATGCCCCTAAGAGTAGCTAAATTCTGTCAACAGCCTTTTTAGACAGCATCTCAAATGGGGGTGGGGAGACAGCGTTGGGACACTGCTTGGAAAAATGCATCAGTAAACCCTTCTAAAACTTATTTTGTCATGTCGTTTGTGCTTGTGAGTTGTCTCAAGCCGCCTAAATGTTTCCAGATCAAGTGAGGCAGTTTGTGTGTTGTTTTTCACAGACTGAATAATCACACTTTAATGCTTTACTCTGGATGGACCCAATCTACTTCTATCAGGGGCATTTAATCAAACACATCATGTGCAGTGTTGGGTACCAAGTGCCTGGGGGGCACTCCAGCAACCCAAAAATTAAACTTAGGATACAGCGTACTTACTAACAATATTTTAGCAGAACAGAGCAAGATTTTTCACAGTGCCAGGCAAGTGAAATTTCTTTAGACTGCGGTAAAAACAGGTCAGGTCACAGCTTGGGTGCCCCCTGGTGCGTGGGACTCTACGGCTGGGGTTTAGCATGTGGTCCAGACTAAAATCAGGTTTGGCAGGACATGCATTTCGGCTCTGAGCTCACACACAATGATTCTCTGGGTTGGCTGTGCTGCTAAAGTGCATTAGCAGAGAATCAGATTAAAGATTCAGTGGGCAGCCTTTTAATGTCACACAGAGGTCATTTGACTGGTGTGGAGAGACAGAATGAAAAATGAGAGGAAACCCAGTGAAACAAATACTCCAAATATGTAATTATACAATAAAAATATATTTGTAGTGGTTTCTGGATTAAGGGTAGAAAATGCGTTAAAAATCTTACTGATTTTAAAGAAACCTTCATCGGTTTCTACCGGTAATGCTGGAACGTGCACAGGTCCGCACACTGACACACTGAGATCAATTTTCAGATATGCAAGCTTAAAACATTATCACAGCAGTCAAGTAAGAAGTCTATTTAAACTCCTAAGGGCTTCCCATGCTGTATCTTTCTTGGCAGTTTTTCATCCTCGACAAGCTGTGTTTTGTTTCTTTGTTTGAAGTCAAGTTTGATCTGGGTTTTGTTCCAACCAATCGGTAAGATGCAGGATGGAATCTGCAAGGTAAAGTTTTAGAATAACAACAGGAGGCAGTGGGTCTGATGCAGTGAATTTCTCTGCCATCACCATCTCATCCATGCTTAAAAGAGATGGCGCCAACCAGGTACCAAGTCTCATATCAGACCGATTTCAGTAGAAAATACTAGACTGGATATTAGAGAGGAAACACGAATCTGATTCAGTCTTGTAACAAATCTTACCTAAAACAGCACACACTCACACTGTGTTAGCTGTGTGGGTCTTCTTGTGTGATAGTGAGCAGTGTGGGCATCATCAGCATGGACTGATAAAGTTGGCATTATTGTTATCTGAAAATTAAATGTGTAATTGTGCCATTTGCATTGTACGCATCACTGAACACTAATTGGATAAACAGTTGATCTGCAATAAAAGACTCCATCTAACGGTTTTATTTCCACAGCTGTTTAGTCTGTCAGGTATTATTCCATGAATCAAAGAATGTTTCAGGCTGTAATAAACTGATGTTTATGGAGAGAGGGCCTCTTACTCTTCTGAAAAGCTTTTAACAAACCCACTGTTTTAACAGAGCCAACAACATTGTGAAGGATTGTTCCTCCCTTTATATGGAATTTTCTCTCTTCTACGCTCAGGCAAACGGTCTCCAGGCTTCTGCTCTGGTTCTGCATGACTGTGCTGCTGTTTCATACCGCAGAATACCAGAACTCTGAATGCAAATAAATGTCTAATCACTGGTGAACAAAGAATATTTCAGGAACTACCTTACTTGATAGTGTTTACACTCCTCACTGAACTTTCAATAGCACCTGCACATCTATTTACTGCCATTACAGGCACACTTAAGCCCTGTCAACTTGATATGTCATCATTTACACTTAGTGTGATTCAATGCTGCGAACTGTCTCCTGTGCAATTATCCATGTTCCTGTGTAGCATTATATACATTATATATTATATATGTTATATTTATATATATATTCCCACTTTTATGTTACACTTCTGTGCTGTCTATTTACTGAGCTGCCTCAGATTCACATCACATTCCCTCTACAGTCACATTACCATAGTTTCTGTTTTTATTGAATTGTTTATGGCTTCCTCTGCAATATCATTTGCAAATGCCCCTTATGCCACATCATACTTATGGTACAGTCATTCTGAATGGTTCACATATTGTGCACACTATACTGTTACACAGTCAAATACTTTACTCTACATTGGGGTGGTTTCTGTTATTGTATTTTTTGTATTATTTCTGTTGAATGTTGAATACTACTGTACATGTTACATCGCAGTCCATGGACAATGTCCTCTCATCACAGTATGTGTGTGTACACAGCTGCTGATGCCAACAAAGTAACCTTGAACTAACTAAGCCATTCCACATTTCCCCTTTCACTTTTTACAGACACCCAGCTGCAGTGCTGTCATCATTCGAACTTCTGTGAGACTGACATTGAAACAGCATAAAAGGAAGTCATGCTGGATATTTTTGCTTTAATACAGACTTTCTTAAATCACTGAAACTGACCTGTGGACAAAGGCTTGTACACTTAATATGAATGAACTCTTAAAAACAAAACAAAAAAACTTTTCACATTTATCTATAAAATTCCCAACAGGTGAAGATTTCCCACTTGGACTATGCAAAAACCTTTCTATGTCTTTAACTTTGGTGGACTACTTTTCACTGAAAGAAAATTGATTTCTGCCTCAATACGTAAGCAAGTTAATGTTTTTTCCCTTTTTTTCCCTTTTTTTTTTAGGATGTCTACCATTTTTTCATTTACACAAAATCTGCAGTGCTCTCTATTCTTCTCCAGCACAAGTTTGTGGAAAAGTTTGAACTGTTTTTAAAACCGGGGGTTGTAACCCATCCCATTCCACCTCATTGCTCCCTCGCAGCTTAACACATTCACCATATTTCCCACACAGGGAGCCAGTGGTACCGAAATTCTAAATGCATTACATGAAAAATATTTGATAAACAAAAAATAACGATTCCGCCTCTGGGAGCTGCGGGTGGAGGCTGCATTAGTGACATACTAATAGTGCCTATTGGTTGGTAGTGCCATCTTTAACATGGTTGTCATAACAACAGAGAAGCACGGCCACTAGATGCCATGTTCCATTTTGATGCAAGAGCAGTGACAAAAATTAGTTTAATAAGACAGCTAGTGAGAACAATATATCGTTTTGAATGTGCAGCTCTTTGGAAACCTCCTTTTTGATCAATTTGTCCACTGAAATTATCCAGGCAGACACCCCCAGCCAAACCACTTTTTGTCCTTTTGTGGTGCAGAAAAACAATAGAGGCCAAATCCACTCCAGAACCTCCTGTTGTGTTATAATACACGAATGGCCGAGTTCATCATACGAGTATGAAAGACCACTGTGCAGTCCAGGCAAGGTGACTGTTCCAGTAGATTCACGAGCCTTTATAAAATCATACTACCCACAGCACTACAAAATAAACATGAAAATCACACACAACAGTGCTTTGACTTTCATATATACAAGTCAGGCTAATTTCCTCAGCAGTGCAAGCATGTTGCATCCTTGACCTCCACTCTTGTGAATGTATGCACACACACCACCGACTGCGTAGCAACAATTGAAAAGAAAAATTCAATTTCACCTTTCACTTTAAGGTGCAGCTGAATGAATGAAAATAAATTAGAACATTCACATTCCCATGAGTCCAC
>JBBMFX010000016.1:10240133-10251705 GCA_037832545.1 Rhabdalestes septentrionalis | reverse complement strand
CACACACACACACAGACACAAACACACACACCCCACTTCCCTGTTTCACACACAAACACTGACTACACAGACACGCGCGTCAAGGTCTAGCAGGGTTATCAAAATATAATGCATGTTTCAGTTCCAGGTCCTCCTCTTCATTTTCTTCTTCTACTTTTGGCTGCTATCGATTAGGGGTCACTACAGCGGACCAGCCATCTCCATTTCTTTCTTTTCTCTATATCTTCCTCTCTAATACCAACTGCCTGCATGTCCTCCAGACACGCCTTCCCACTCTTCTTCTTCTTTGGACAACAATGGCCCAATTTCCACGACCACCAACTGGTGGCAGTTGTTGTTTGCCTGGGCTTTGACCGATCTGGTATCTCAGAAATACACTAGCTTGTGCACCTCCAATGGCTGGGTTAGGTTATGAATCTACCAATATTAAAAATATATGAAGTAAAACTCATGTAGATTGCTGTGAAATATATATGCCCCCCTTCTGATCTCTTATTTTCTTGCATGTTTTTCACTCTTAAATATTTCAGATTATCAAATAAATTAAAAGATAACCAAAGATAACCAAAGTAAAAACAAAAAAAACATCCAAATCTACATGACCTTATGTGAAAAATGAATTGCCCCCTAAAGCTAATAACTGTTTAGGCCACCCTTATTAGCAACAAATGCAATTAAACTGTTGCGATTACTGGGAAGGGGTCTTTCCCATCACTGTGGAGGAATTTTTGCCCAATCCTCTTTGCAGAATTGTTTTAATTCAGCCATATTTAGTACGTTTCTGAGCAAGAACCTCTTTTTAAGGTCATGCCACAGCATCTCAATTGGATTCAAGTCCAGACTCTGACTAGGCCACTCCAAAACCTTCATTTTGTTATTTTAGGCCATTCAGATGTGGACTTGCTGGTGTGTTCCAAAAATTCAAATTTTATTTCACCAGTCCACAGAATATTGTCCCAAAGAAATGGGGATCATTTCCCAGACCCTAGCAGCACACCAGCTCCAGACCGTAGCATTTATGTTTAGGCCATCGTGCCTCTTTTGGTTTATAAATAAAACATTGAAGATAAAATATTAAAGATAAAGTCTGCATCCGTGCTTCCTTTCTCGACAGGGAGCGGAGAGTTGTGGCAGAAGGACTGACCTACCAAGTAGCAGCAGACTGGGCTACAGGCCCGTGAGGAAAAGGAGAGTGCTTTCCAAGTGAGGCCGGCTGGAGCCGGGGCACTGCTATGGGCTGGAGCCGGGGTGCTGCTACTGGCAGCAGGTACACCACCCATTCTGGCCGGTCAATTGACAGCATGAAGAGTAAGAAGGGGAAGGCAGCCTCCACCTTTGTGTCGGCGCTAGAGGCTGTACTTTTCTGTTCTGTGGGTTCTTTTATTTTGATATTTTCGGAGCCACTGATTTTTTATATTATCATTATTAGGTTCAGCTGACCAGTGTGCTCAGGGAAAATGAAGATCTGTTAGAATTGGTTTATGGATTTTCTATTTAAGTTTGTGTTGTGTGGTTCCTCAGTGTCGGTCCACCAACACCCCACCAAGGTTCTGGTAACTCTAGTTTCTCCTTGTTGGGACATGTATTAATGTTTTGGGCCTGTTTTGGTTTGTAAATAAAACAGTAAAGATGAGAGGCTGTGTCTGAGCCGCCTGTCTGAAGAAGGAGTGGCGAGTTATAACACTCTACAAAGTATTAATGTATAGGGGTTGATATTTATGCAAACCCTAGTTTATTTATTTATTCATTTTAGTTAAATATATGCAGAAAATGTTTTATTTTGAAAAAATGTGTACAAATCATTTGTAATCCAGAAATCTATGATGACTACTTTTGAATACTTTTGCAAGCCACTGTAGTTCATCATCTGTTGTGAACTAGTGTAAGTGTGTACATTCTGGGCTGCACTGCTGCTGTGTAATGTGGCCACTGTTGTTGTTTCTGCACTGACTGGAATCCCTGAGAGGGGGTATGAGGGGATGGATGAGTGAAAGGGAATTTGACTTGATGGAGAGACGAGCTCAGTGTGATAAACAACAAACCATGGTATGATTAAACAACGACTAAACATTTTACTCTCCTTACCGTGGATTGTAACAGTGGATATTCACAACAACTCCATTCATAACACTAAGATGTATAATTTCATGCACCACATGGGATGGAATGTCAGGTTTTTTTGTTTGTTATTTCCTCTTCTTTCCAAATAGGAGGTCTGACTCCAGAGGCCTTTGAAAACAAGGCTGTAAAATTGCTGAATGAAACAGCTGAGAAACTCCTCCAGAATTTGTACCGTGGGACGCACTGAGACACTTACAGCTCTTGTAGTTTTAACAAGAGAGAAAGTGAATGAGGGGATGAGGAAAGATTGTTGCCCCATGGCCTTGTTTACTTGAGCAAACAAACGCTTGTATTAGTTATAAACACAGAAATCTGGTGAGGCAGCCGTCCTGCTGGGAGAGAGCCAGGGAGAGATTGCGCACTCATCTGTTCATTATAGAGCTGCAGTTCATGACTAGCATTAAAGGTGAAGCGAAGGGAAATGCGTATAGATGTATTACTACTGAAAACCAGCAAGCATGTCCTCCTCATAATGCATTACAGACCAAATCTTTAGACATTCCTCACTGTCTGGCTTAGGACTTTTGGGAAAATTCAGAGACGTGCCAGTATTGGGGAGGTGCCGGCCTAGTGGGTAGGATGTTTGCCTCTGGACCAAGAGGTCTTGGGTTTGAATCCTCTGTTCAGCATTCCATCACTTGAGCAAGACCATGAGCAAGACCATTAACTCTAAAGTGCTGCAAGGAGACTGTCCCCTGTAGTTTGGGAATGGAAATCACTTTGGATAAAAGTGTCTGCTATTGGGTGTTTTGGTATACTGTGATAGTAAATAGACACTGTAACATTATTGTAAATCTTTTTTTTTTTTAACAAAAGAGTGTGCTTGAGACCAGTGTCTGGCTAAAAGGTGAGTTTGTAACAAACTTTAGTCTTACAGAAATATCCCACTGTATTTTGGACCAACGCTCTTGTTACTAAGTTTAGCACCTTCATCCTATTCGGAGCCGCTGAATGTTATATAGGTCCTACAGAGTGATTGCTGGCTTCCCTGTGTTTTACCTTACAAGTCCCCTTTGAGGCCTTCCATTTCCTCCAGCGTTATCAGTGCACACTGGGATATCTAAACACTTATTTACGCTGCCTCAGAGCTGTTCACACAGGCTCAATTACTGAGATGGCCAGAGTCTTTTCTGTGTGGAATTTGCATGTTTTAGTCAGTGTGAATTTGTTTTTTTGTCTACCCTGCAATGGCCTGGCCTTCTCATCCAGGGTGTTTCTCCACCTTTCACACCTTGAACACTAAGAAAGGCTACAACAACCTCTGTTAACCTAATTAGAATAAGAGGGGGTTGTTTGTGCATGTGCAGAAGTAAAATGACATTATAATTAAGGTTGTAGGGATATAAATTGAACACATGTTGGACACATAAGTGGCTCAGCTCTGATTTGAAAAGATCTGATCGGTGTCACAGTGATGTAAAATGGATTTGAACCATTCTAATGGTGCCCGAAATAAAATTAGTTGGTGTCACCGTGGATGTTCAGATTGTTTGTAACTACTATAACAAACTATCCATTACATGCAGCTGAACCTTAAGTTGAAAATGTCATGTTCTATTGAATCTAAGTCCAAACCCAAACTTGATCTAAATCTTAAAGTCCTAATCCTGAACTGAAACTCAATACAACTGACAACCCAGTGACTTTCAATATGATTATCCGTGGATAATCTGTGGGGGACCAGCAAAATGAAGTATGTCCAAATATTTAATTTCAGTCATTTTCAGTATAAGTACATATTTCTATTCCTGACATGAGGTAACACCAGTCAAGGCCGTTGTTTTCACGACTCACTGTTTTGCAACCTCTTACACGTTGTTTTTTTTTAGTTCAGTAGCTAATTATCAAACTTCTCAGGTGTATTAACACATTAAACTGCAGTACAATGATGTTAAAGGTCTGAAGTTGACCACCCTGCTTTACAGGCAGCAAAATTTTCCCAGACTTATAGGATTATCCATGAATAACACCCTTAAATATGATCAGAGTGAGAGAGAGAGAGAGAGAGAGAGAGAGAGAGAGAGAGAGAGAGGGAGAGGGAGAGGGAGAGGGAGAGGGAGAGTCTAGTAGTTATAAATGAATAAACAGTTAAGTTCAGGTGGTTCATTAAGCTAACAGGCTGGTGCGTCAGTATTGGCTGGAGTGGGGAAATGAGCTCAACAGCAGCTTTATACTAATACAAACAGAATTAGAACACTTTATAACATCTCCTACTCTTTTCTTCCTTCATACAAATAGATGACCTACAAATGACTGCAGACCAGTCCAAAACTGTTGGTGCATGGAATAAATTAGTGAAATCAAACACATGTCCAGGTAAAACTATAAAGAGAGTTTAATGGCTGCCTGGATGACTTCTGCCAATGCAGGTCCACCTGTTGGATTTTCACCCCTCATTCACAGTTATTTCCCCCTATTAATCGGAATATTATTAATATCAAGTCATTTCAAAAATTATTTTAACCGATCTACACATCACAGTTATAGAATATTTTTCCTGGATCTGTCAAATAAATATTGTCTATATCATCAGATTTGTTGTAGAACAACATAAAAGCTTTGCTTTTTTTTTTTTTAAATTACATTATATTTTGTATGCATTAGATTTCTCTTCCATACAAATACAATTAGCTCCCAAAATCAATGAAACTGTCAAAAACACCCTTCAGATACTAATTTCCCATTAGCCCCCTTCACACCAGATGCACTCAGTCAGCATTACCAGATTACATTTTTCACTGCTGCTATGAATTAATGTAGCATGTTTTACTTCATAGACCTTTAGTTCAGGTCAGACAAATATCAAAACAATGCCATAAAATGAGCTGTAGTATAATATTAATGTTAAGATTATGGCATTAAACATGTTTTCACATTTGATGTTTCTAATGAATTAAAAAAAATATATAAATTCTAAATCCAGCACAAAATCTTTCACAATCCTTTTTTTTTCAATATTCAGAAATAGACCGTTTCATATTTTACTTCACATATTTTATCAGAAAGTTTACATATGTTTTATCCTGTATCTCCTTTAATAAACAGTCTTGGCTTTGAGCTGTTACTGTTTCCTGGTCAGTCTTTGATGTATCAAAGGGATTATGTTACTTCACATGGAATTGAGAAAAATCTTATTCATTGTAAATCCTATCCTAGGTTCCATCAACCTTTCACTTTCTAATAATGTTGATGGACAATTTGAACTAGGGAATACACAGTTCCAATGAATGTAGGTCTACATCACCACTTGCCTTTTATACTGTCTGACATACCATCATACTTTCCTACCATTTTATGTAAAATAATGGACAAAAGTACATTTCAGCCACACTGTGACTTTCTGAGAAACCTCTAAAGCAAGAAATGTGAATGCGAAAACCTCGCAGCTTCCCTGTCAGTGATTCTAAAAATACAAGACAATAAATTAGCGGCTATGTGATGTAGCGGTTTGGAGAGATGACAGTGGGAAAATCCTCTCTCTCCCCCATGATCCAGGCCGGTATATTTAGTGTGTTGCTTTGCTGATGACCTTTAGCTGAGTATAAGAGTAATGCTCCTGGATTTCTGCTGATTAATGTGATCCAGTCACTCATGCATCCACCCCATTTTCCCCTTTATGTACGTAATCTGTTCAGCTTGCTCCTATTAACTATCTAAAGCTTCAGTACATTAGAGCTCTCACCACGCACAACACCATTCCTTATCCCAAACTCCCTGCTTTCCCATCATCTGCATCATCACTCATGTTCACCACTTGCAGAGAGCCCACTTCTCCAAAAGACGAGTGAAGCAAGTGGACCAAATGGGGAAAAGAACAAAGGCGTATAGTCTAAAATAAATGTGTAAAGACAGAACTGGTTCCGATAACTCTGGAGCCCTATACAAACTAGGGTGTTGGTTTAAGTTTCAGGGTTGGTTTATTGTTATCAGCAGCTGTACATGAAGATGTGTGATTAGACCACGGAGTAACTTATAGCAACATTCAACAGGGTGCAACTTATAATAGACATAATACAAACAATACAATAAAAAGACACTACAACAATGTACTGTAATGTACAGTATAGTGTGGGCCATGGGCACCAGAACCATTCAAAATCATTTGTTTCTTCCTCCCCGTTACACACGCAGTCCAACCCCACTCACCACCACAACAAGAGAACCGTGCGCTCCAACCCCCCCCCCCCCGGACAACAGTCAAGTGGTAAAGTGCGCGTGACCTGGACATCATCTGAGACATAGGGCAAGGAATGATAGAAACAATGTAATAAACAGGGTTTTTGTTTTGTCGACACAAGAGTTCACCCTCAAAACATCAACCCCTGCTTTGACAGGCTGGGATAATTCACAGAGCACAACTTGTACAGTAAGTTTAAAGGCCTGCCCGGGTCTGTGGAAGGAAGTAAACAGGAGAGTTCAGTCTACGTTTTTGTGTATCTGCAGCTAAAAGGGATTTTAATTACTAAAGGTCAGGAAACCCCACCTATTTACACTGAAGTGTTTCAGTCCAGACTGCTTTCGGAATAAAGCACTGGGCTGAACAGAGGTCATTTACATATAAAAATCTTAAAACCATAACAGCCTTTTTGAGCCTGAGAAATGAAGAGAGGTTGAAAATGGTCATGTAAAAAGTATTTATGACGGGTGTGGTCAATAAAGCCACACAAATGGCATTGGATCTCAGGAGGAAAAAGGAAAATACAATAAATGTTCTAAATTGTTCAGAATAACTATCTATTCATAATGTTTTCATGTTTCCTGATGATTTGATACCTACTTACAAAATATGAAGCATGAGATATTCCTGAATTATGTTAGAATTAGGGATGGTTATTGATATACAATACTCCATCATTTTGTACAGATCACCACAAAATAAATCTCATTAAAGCAACAAATTTGGTCTGCTTGTGTGATGAATGCACACAGGTGATGAAAATATGTCCCGATTTATTTACTGATTCAGGTGTTATTTAATCATTTGGTCAATTAAAGAGTCACCCCTATATAGCACAGTGCTATTGTAAGACTAGCAATCCATTTCAGCCCAGGCCCTTTGAACATAACTCCATGGATGTGGAAAAAAGTGGCACTTGCTGGGCGGACGAGGAACCGAAGTGGGAAATTAGAGCAGTGCGTGTGTAATGAGTTGTTGTAGCAAATCTAATAACTGTTTGGACGGGGACTTTTTTATATGCCGCAGCTGTTTTTGAGCCCTGTGGTTTTGTCTCAGTGTCGACCCGGAGGAAAAGTGCACAAGTGGAACAGCGTTGCACGACACCGTAATGAAACCCGACGTGTGACGGCTGGCTTTCGTGCATTCTCAGCATTGTTTCTGAACCACTTACATGCAGAAAATGTGCTTGACATATTATTATCCTTAACAGTCAGTGACATGCAGGTATCACCGAAAACGCAGGCCGTTAGCACTTCTGCGTGTGATCAAAGGCGAACATGCAGTAACAATTTCACAAGTGGACCTTAGAAGAACTCCTGGCTCAAAGAGCTGGGTGGTTATTTTCTGGACAGACAGGAGAGAGGACACCATCAGCGTCCCCATTCTTGAATCAGAGCCAAACCTGACGACACTGAACAGTTAATGCTTTACTCTTCACACACACACACACACACACACACACACTCATGTACGAGAATAGCCCATGAGCTCCCAGCAGCCTGTTCACCTGTCCCAGGTGCTTTGATTCAAGGTGGTCACCTTGAGTTATTAATCAGATTTAAATAAAAAAGTGCTGACAGTGCACGGGACATGACAGTGATGTCATAGAATGAAATAAACTTCTGTGGTAGCACAACCCTGCAATAAAAAAAAGGTTATTATTTTCTCTCTTCAAATTTTGCACTGAGAGCCTTTGCTATCAAAGTCTGTTCACTTTTTGACCATCCTGACAATGCTACCGTGTAGTTAGTTCCAGGTGTAAGAAATCAGGCAATACCTCTAAAACTAAAATTGCTTTATTAAGCCTCTGCCCTCCAATCAGAAAGGTGTTGGTTCAAATCCAAAAACTGCTAGTGGCACCTCTGAGGTACCCTTGAGCAAGTGCTCCTTGCTGCCCCCTGCTTCACTTGGTGAATGGTTTAAAAACAGAGAAAGAATTCCATACTGTGGTGTGTTCATGCATGACAGAATGTTCACTTTACGAATGTGACAAAATGTCATTGTGCATAATGTTTGGCTTAACCATTGGCCCTTTTTACCCAACATGTCTGTCAAGGGTTGAACCCCATTAACAGACATGTTAAATCTTCAATGCTCTCCTGATCATTTTTTTAACTTGTGAAGTGGCTCTTTCTCAATTTGACAAATGTATCAGCTGGAAACCTAGGGTAAAGACCTCCAGCTGCAGTGGAGCACTTTGATAAAAGGCCCAAATTAAATGATAGAGAAATTGGTTCATTTGTCTATTTGAACAAAAAGGGGCTGCAATGTTCTATTTTCAGTGGCCATGTTTTTAGAAACACGTTTGTTGTTTCTTTAGATTGCTGGTGTATGGTTGGATTCTGCAGGACATGGATCTAACACAGTCCTGGAGTTACTGTGGGATCCTGAGTTACTGTGGGGTCTTACAGTCTGTGGGATCCTGGGTCAAGCACAGTCCCTGAGGGCCTGGGTCCAGCACAATGTGTGGTGTCCTGAGTCCAGCACAGTCCTGGAAAGCCAGGGTCCAGCACAGTCAGTGGGGTCTTGGGTCCAGCACAGTCTGTGGGGTCCTGGGTCCAGCACAGTCCTGGAGTTCCTGGGTCCAGCACTGTCTGTGGGGTCCTGGGTCCAGCACAGTCCTGGAGGTCTTGGGTCCAGCACAGTATGTGGGGTCCTGGGTCCAGCACAGTCCTGGAGGTCCTGGGTCCAGCACAGTCTGTGGGGTCCTGGGTCCAGCACAGTCCTGGAGTTATTGTCCCCAGCAGAGTACTGGAGGGCCTGGATTGAGCACTGTCCTGGAGGGCCTATGGCCACCACAGTTTAATCATTTTCCTGTTCAAACCCACTGACTAAATCAAGTGTGTCTAAGTAGCAGTATCATCAAACTGTGCTGGCCACCAGCCTTCCAGGACCTTGCTCTAATCTTTCATCAAAGGTCAGTTTCTCCTCACTATTCTCACCCCACCCAGCCTTGCTGCTGTGAAAGATAGACCAATACCACAATCTCACATACACCACCATGTTGGTGTCACTGCTATGCTCATAACCCAGATAATATCTGGGCAACACTGGTCCTGTGGTCAGAGACTCATCCATGATGAATGGGTCAGGAGGTGGCTGTCAGACTGTCTATGACAACAGAGCAGATGGGTTACACCTATATAGCGACCTATTAAACAGATGTATCTTGTAAAATTGAAAGCCAGAATGTAGAGGGAGTCTGTTAAAGTGGACAGTGGGTGTATTTTTGTAGATCACAGGATACTTTATTGTGGCATAGACACTTTGACCGCCATACCGGCACAATTAACTCATAACATTCTGAAGCAACCAGCTGTGATGTTCCAGATCAAATTTCCTCGGTACAAAGAACGTTGCAAGTTCTAATTCTGTGGGCAGCCCACTGGTCACATGCATCATGTTCTAATGGGCCATTATGAGAGTGAGGCGGTTCTAGAGGCCTTCTAAATGTAGTATTTAGAACCATATCAGCTTAGTGCAAAATGACCTTTTGATTTACATAGATGCAGGTCACAGTGGTTTCATCTGGCACGGATGGATGTCCGCCCAGAGAGCGACTTAAAGTTTGAACCTCGTGTCAGTGATCTGAGCTCCGTTTTATCAGACCGAGATCCGGCTCCAAATCATCACTTCCTCTGTGTTTCCTTGGTTTGGTATGCAGCTTTGTTTTAACTTGTCTTGGAAAGTCAGCCTGAAAGTCTGTCGCAGTCTTTGTGTTGCTGCTGAGTCATTAGAAAGTCTGGCTGTCTGATACCCTTTTTTTTTCCTTTCTCTAATTAGCCGCATTTATTTAAAGCATGTGTTGCAACAGAAGCGAGATCACAGACCTTCTCTGTCATCCTGCACAGGAGGAAGTGGAAACAAGAAAACAGACACAAAGTAGTTATTAGTAGTAGTAGTGGTAGTAGTAGTAGTAGTTGTTGTTGTAGTGTTGTTATTATTTATACAAAAGATGTTAATAAAGAGGTAATGCAGGGATATTCATCCCTTATTTGGCTCCCTTATTACCCCATGAACACACACACTCACACACACGCACAAACACAACACCACCTCCCAGCCTTTTTAGCTTTAACGGAACTAAAGCCTCTGCTCCGAGGGGCTAAAGTTTAAGAAGAAATAAAAATGTCAGTGAAAGAAGATTAGCCTATTTTAGGATTTAAGCATAAACATTAGAATTGTTCCCTCAGTTCCTGGTGAAAACAACACTTTGGATTGGCTAATTCAATTCCAAGAGGGATTTGGGCCTATTCTTCCACCAGCTTGCATTACTGTAAAGGTCTCCCAGGAATGTAACAACACTGGAGCCTTTGGTGTGATATATCCCCTCAGCCACAGCTAAAGGTGTTGTTTGCTTAAGGGATTGGCTTTTGATCATTTGATCTAAGTCGTCTGTTTCTCGCCAGAGCCATCCCAGCAATATGCACTTGCTTCCTGGAACCTAAGGCCTCGACCCAGGTAAGACAATCTATGAGAAGCAGCCAGAATCAGGGAGCCAAAATCTGGTCCTGCTCAACCACATCTGACACAGCTCCTCAGTTAATGATGATCCTGTTTATACAGAGCAAGTGCTGCTGCAAAGCAACTACTTTACAGAGCTTTGCATGCAGGTTTACTATGTTCGTTTGCTGGACACCAGCCCTCCATGACCTGAGCTGGACTTTCACTGATAGAGCAGTTATGGTAATAACATAGTTATATAAAATAATACTCTTAAAGCCTCTTCTGGATTCTGAACCATAACTTTTAGATGGGAGGCTCCAGCAAAAGCCATGTGAGGGTAAAAAGCTAGGGAAAAGTATAAACTTTATTATAATAATATTCACGATTATTATTTTTATAATTGTTGTATTATATGATTATTCTGTTGGTATTGTGACTGATAATGGTGACAGTGTTGGTGGTGGCAATGAAGATTGATAACATTCATGATACTGATGATGATGTCATTAATGATGCCGATAATGATGATGATGATGATGATGGTGATATTGGCAGTCATATTAATTGTTTTAACGAGATTGACAATGAGAGTGATGATCTTGATGACAAATTGATGATGGTTGTGCTGACCATGATGGTGATGAGGATGGAGCTGATGCTGTTGATGAAGATGACGATGATGGCAATTATAGCTTATTCTGATGATGATGATGATGACAATGATGATGATGATGATGATGATGATGATGACGATGATGATGATGGTGATGATGATGATGATGATGATGATGATGATGATGATGATGATGATGATGATGATGATGATGA
>JBBMFX010000016.1:10127477-10139701 GCA_037832545.1 Rhabdalestes septentrionalis | reverse complement strand
GGGAGACAGAGAGAGAGAGAGAGAGAGAGAGAGAGAGAGAGAAAAAAAGGGAGAAAGAAAGAAAGAGACAATACTCTATCCCATTCACTATGCTTTCAGCCTACTCTGTTTGTCTGCACCCCTTTGATAAAACCGCCATGTATCTTTTTGCTCTCTCTTTTTTTCGACTTCCTGACTTGTCATGCGGGGAGGCTCACTTTGACTGATACTGACGTGAGCTTACACCCACCGTAAAGATCCGGAGGCAAGTGGAGGGGAAAAGAGAAATGTGATTTTCCCGTTCCCCTCCGTCCCTGAGAGGCTTCTTCAGCAACTGAGTGAGAGAGAAAGAGAGAGAGAGAGAGAGAAAGAGAGAGGCAGAACTGCAGAGAGAGACTCAGTCAAGAGCTGCTGTCAATCACAGCTTGCATTTCTCCCTCTCTTAATCTGCACTGCTGCGCTCAATGTGGAATACCCGCTCACCAACCAACACCCCCCCCCCGCCCTTATTAAACACAGCATCTGTGTCCACAGTGCCAACTCCAAGCTTGACACACCAAAGTTATATAAGTGCAGGCTGTAGTTCTGCAGTTGGGCGCATAGCAAGCATACATTTTAGACGAGCCAGAAGACGTCGGATATTAAAAGGAATGGGAGGGTGAAAGAGCTGCGCATCAGTTATCAGCTCTAGCAGTGGTGTATGCTGGCGCAACTGAACATATTTCCATACTGACAGTCAGTATGGGTTGCGGCTGCCAGATTGTAGCATCTGTTATCAGGGAAAATTAAAAAAGTACAGCCAAAATTCAGACTTCACAAAGGATTGTGCTATTGGTTTTAAATAATATGCAACTCCATTTTTATAGCAGTGTGTCATGCCGCAATGGCTAATTCAAATGACTCATGGTTCACTAGCCAGGTAGTCTTCTCCAACAGAGCTGGCTAAAAAAAACATTGAATATGGATTTAAATGACATTTGTATTGTTTTTCGTCTCATTTCACCTAACTGAATTAAATATGAGGAAAAAGTTATGGAATTTTCCTCTAGTATGAACTTTTACTACCTAAAATGTACCTGTTACAAACCCCTGTATCTCCCTGCATGGACCTCTCTGCCACCATTGATGCATTTTAAAATTAAGTCCCAGATCCAAGATCAGATTAAAACTGTTATGGCTGGATTACAAGAGGCCAAATAAAGCGACCTATAGTGTATGTCAGCCAGGTTTTCTGATGCGTACACTCACTCTGATTTCATCGATTTTTCAGCATCTGCTCATGAGCGGAAACAGCACTGGATGAGACCAACGTTCCTGTTGTAATTATTTCAACACTGTCACCAAGAAACGGTTACAAAATATAAATATGGTGCTATTTGAAGCTGTATAAAATCCCAAACAATCATTCACCAGCAAGTGGGGACAAAGAAAACTGTGAAAAGATGTTTACATAAGTTGGAATCTTTTATGGGGAATCAATGGTAAAGGTGCCCTGTGCTCATATTGTATTTTGAAAGAAGTTTGCCTGAGATTTTTTTTTTTTACTGAAGAGCTTCTAAATGAGGTTTTCTACTGCACAATGTCTCAGACACCAGGCATTCATAACCATTTCCTGTCGTAACATTCTGGCGGTTAGCTTTTAGAATCATTAAACTCGGACGTCTGGCTCCCGTCTGCACTGCTATTAACAATTCTGACTTAGCACATCTCTTAGAAAAGAGCATTTCACATTGAAACGTCTTAATGATTTAATTACACCTCTTTTGGAAAGTCGGAAAACTTTTCTGAGCAGTGGGCATACAGACTGGAAGAAGACATGCTGGCTAACATGCCGCAGCTCTGGTGCAATAATGAAGTTCTATGACATGGTGCACCTGCCACTTAAGATAGCGGACTGACAGACAGGGGCCATGTAGGTTCAGCTGCCAGTCTTACCGTCTGGACCGAGTGACAGGCACTGCCTTACAGAGCCTCTTCAACAGTTTAGTGCCTCGCTCCATGGCACAACCTTCTGTATTAGTCAAAATACTTTTGGGTTTCTGTGGAGCAAATGTGAGCTACAGGGCACAACCTACACTGTGATGTCTATATAAATTCACAGATTTCCTGCAGGGGGGTAAAAAATGTAAATTTGAACTGTGGATAATGTGGCAGTATATTTAAGCACTTTCTGTTGAGCCGTTTTTTCGAGGTTGGCATGCTGAGTTATAGTTTATGTTTCTCAGTATTGCCAAACAGAGTGGGAAGAGTCAAACGCGAGCCAAACACTTGCCGAGGTGCAGCACGGAACCTATGCGCATAAACATCTTGACATCTTGACTTGTGGGCTGCAGAGGCAGAATGGAGAAGGGAACCTAAGGTCAGATAAAGAATGATGCTGAATAATGATTAGTGAAGTCTCGCCAGCCTGAGAGCTCTGAGCTCAGAGAATTTCTTACTTGATTAAGCAAGCGTGACAAGAAAGGTGGTAAAGCTGTTTAGTTTGGCTCCAGCTAATGTCCAAATGATCCACCAATGAAATGAAAACAGTTTTAAAAAAAGAATTTTCCATCTGCTTGACTTGCAGTGAAGAAAATGCTTAATATAATGCATGATAAGAATGTATATTTTTCTACATGTTTGTTGTATTTTTGTTATAATGTTTTTTTCTTTATGACCATCATCCAGCTCAGGGATGTTCTTTCACTCATTTTGTAACCTTTCAATCCTCACAAGGGTCGCAGGCACCCGGAGCCAATCCTGGGGCCAATCAGCACGAGGCACAGACTGCCAAGTACACTACTGACTGAAGTCTATTCAAACTCACATCTAGATATCTACTATCCACCCAATATCCAATCCATCCTGGATTCTTTCCCACAAATCACAAATTTTCTTATGTTTTGTATCCCTGAGTTTCTATAAGAGTGCCAGAAACAGCCAGAATACATCCCCACTGGCAACTTTATGATGTATATCTGCCTTGTGTCAATACTCACTGTAGCTCTGCTCACCCTAATTGGTGCATTTTATACAAATAATAATGCATTTTTATTAATAGATGCCTTTCAAGGCACTCAAAGACACCTTAAAACACATAGTACAGTACATGGTGACTGTAGTTTACAGTTATAGACAGTTACAGACTGTAGTCCATCTGTTTCTCAACATCATCTGTTGGCTTCCCCTTACTTCCATTCCATTCATCAAAGATCATGAACCCCACAGAACCAACAGGGTGCAACCAGCATTTGTTTGTTTTATTTGGGGTGGTTTCCAAACACTGTCTACAACTACTGTCTACCCTGACAGACATATCTAACCCAGTCCACCATGCAGATTAATGAGATTTCATCTGATACTACCCAGTTTGTGTTAATCAGCCTTCAATGTGTTTTCTATCTCACACACACTACCATGTCAGTATCACTGATGTACCATCACCTAAACAACAGCTGCTCAGTGGTGGGGGTTCTGAACATTGATAAACAAGGTAAAGGGGTTAATAAATGATGCAAAGAAACTGATGGACTGCATCCAGCAAAGTGCACCCATATGGTAAGTGAAGCTAAAAATATGGACCAGTGGAGAGAACAGGTACCTAATAAAGAGGTCAGTGAGTGAGAACGGACTATATAGAACTGACAACATATATGTGCAATTAGCAGCATTCTCTAAATACAATAGCACAGAGATTGCACCATTGTTCACAAGAAACATGAAAGTGTATATATAAGACATCGCCTACCTGTAGAAAGGGGCTACTTCAAGATTTTTCAGTAAAAGACAGTGGTTATATATAGAACCAAGGCAAGTCAACAAACCATGTTAATGCTTAAATGTTTTTTGCATGGTTAATTTTGTCTATTATATTAGCACATGGAGAACCATTTAATCACACAAAGCATCTTCTATTTTGCAGTGTTAACCGTGCATGAAAAACAATTTAATGGAAAGCCTGTGGCTAAAACATTGTAGGTTTATTTAAGAGTGGAAAACAATGGAAATCCTGTAATATGACACCTAATTTGTGCATAATTTCAACACTTATACTTTCTCTTTTCATAACATTTCAAGTGTCAGCAACATCCCTCACAAAAAAAAAAAAAACGTTACATTATATTTTTTTCCTCCAAATGATACATGGCCAATCTATTTTGGCTCAGTTTGTGGTATAAGGCTTAAGTCCTGTACTACACTGATGCTGCAGTGAATAGAAAATGAAGTCTAGAACTAGGCTTAATCTCTGTCTGGGGAAATGGACCTTTAGTGTTAAAACAGTTTTCACTTAAGGTCCTTTGGCGGAAAGATGATGATTGTTGTGCCATTATGAATTTAAAGTCTCTTCTTTCAGAAGTTCCTCTCCTTGCCTACGCTTAGATCAGCCTCAACAAAGAAAAAGAATAATCCACGTCTGATGTATTTATCAGATATGAAAAATGTGGGTGGTGAAAAGCACTGTGATGATGAAAACCCAAGCAACCCTGAGGTTAAATAAATCTAATCCTAACGTATACCGCCAGAGCTCTAGCAGAGCAGAAGTATAGAATAGTGGCAATGAGCCCTTTAAATGAGTCTGAGTCTCAACCTGTCGCTCAAACTGAGCCAGTCTTCAGAGTAATTCCCCATCACTGTCTCTCTCCACACTGGATCTGATTCTCTAATGACATCTGCATTTCCCACACATGTCTTATTAATAATACTGTCACGTTTGGCCTCGTAACATGGGATAAAACTGCTTAAATAAGCGAAATTGCTACTTTAAATTGATTATACGTGCTATAGGATGAATTGTTTTAGCTCTTTACAATGGTTGTGTGTGTGTGTGTGTGTGTGTGTGCATGAACATGCATTATGTATTCCTGTACTAGAGTGTGTGCAGATATTGAAAAAGGTTTTGGTGTGTTCAGTGTAGAGCAATGGAAGCAGCAAGGCTATTTCAATTCCAAACATTTTTTAGATGAATCCTTTCTGGCTTTACTTACAGTCGACTGCTCTTGCTTTACTTGCCTTAATGTGAGGATCAATCATTTCTTTCATTTTCGCCATAACTCCACTTTCAGGGGACGATAATACTAGGCTCTACTTCAGGAGTGCAAGTGGTCCAGTAAGTACTCCACTGAGGTCTTAACAATTAGATACCTTATACAGGCTTGGGCTTTTTGCTAGTCTAAGGGAATGAGTTTGGTTATCATTTTTATGGCAGTATAACATGTTCTTAGCTTTGCAGTTACATGTTTGTAGAATGGCATATTTGATCCTAAATAAAGGGATCGGGTTTTGCACTTTAATGGACAGGTTTCTGTAGGAAAGGTTAAAAAATCCTCCTTGAACTAACAAATGTATGGTGAATGAAAATCAGATGGGCTTGGCATACATTTGCATTCTAAATATGGTCTTGCCAGTTCATAAAACACAATAACCTCAAAGTAAATCTAAAGAAGGTGTTTTCAAGCTGAACTGCAAGTGACATCCACTTAAAGATGGAAAAACAAATCTCTTAGCTAACCACATCACAAATCATATTTCATTGTTTCTGCTACGTGAATTCAGTGGGAGAAACTGACTTTAGCCATTCTTGCAGGCCCTTTGAACTCATGTTACAGAACCTCTTCAGCAGGATGGGGTCAGTTCTTAAACAGGCGGGTAAATGTTGAGTGCTCGTTCCAGAATATTTTTAGTAATGCTGAGTGTTGAAAATGCTGATTCACAGCTGTATGTTTAGTCTTTTCATCTCATTTTTACTTCCTTTTTAATTCAAATATTATGCACCTTACTGCTTCTGTTATGTAAAGATATTTATTATTTTTCATAGTACAATACACAGAATATACCTGTAAATATACAGCCATATATATCTCAATCCAGTCACTTTATCAGCCCTTGCTGATCACTGTTTGTTACTTGCTTAGATTTATAAAAAACAAAAAATCTGCTTTGTGTGTCATCCATTGTTTTAAACTGTCAAAGGCTCCACTGTGCCTTTTAATATATTTTTTTTACATTTAAATTTAAATTTTAATAACATGGTACTGTTTGTACTGCTACTTGGATAAGTCCCAAGCTAAACTGCCTCAGGTAAGGTGTGTAGCCCGAGAGTGTCAAGGTCATAGATGCTCCACGTACTTTCACAATGCTTGCAGAAGAATACGTTCCATTTGTAGAGTTCCAACATCTGTTTTCTTGTAGACCTCTTTAGCCTTGTGTGACGATATGTTGACGCATCTGACCAGAAAGGGATTCTGAAAGAGCTGCTCTCCAAGGCTGAAGTAGTCAACACAATCTCTGAAGTCTCCAATCATTTTCAATGCATCAACTTGCCATTTAAATGTGGATCAGCTTTTGTTGGGAATTCTCAAACAGGTGATGCAGTTGGGCCGAGGATGGACTGACAAACAATACCGTGATATGGGGACGGATCTGTTTTAGCTTTAAAAAGCTCCTGCTTTCAGGAGTAGGGCTGGATGGTGATAATAAAATCACAGTCTGTCCCGAATATCAGAATATTATGATCAGATGAAATTAGATGTCTCCCTGGTACTGCACTGGTAACTTTACACTTGACAATTTGCTTAAATCGGACTCTACAACTTACTACTAACATTTTTTTTACTACCACTAATGCCCATCATTAAGCAAAAGCATTCAGGACATTTAGAGTCCCTTCCTGGTGCTGTTTCATTTGGAAATGTGTCATATAACAGTGGAATATCTATATATAATGTAATAATGTGATCTGAGTTGTGAGTTCTTCTGCTAATAATGTACAGGTTTGCGGGGGGTGCTAGAGTTTATCCCAGTGGTCACGGAGCAAAAAGCAGAACAGACACAGGACAGACACACGCACAGTGTTTGTTTTTTTTGCATGTCAAATTCACATGATGTCCATATCTTTGGCCTGTGGGAGGAAACCTGAGCACCTGGCAAGGTTGCACAATACATTCTGGGCAGTGAGAAACCAATCAAATGCTGCACTGTTTTTTCCCCCCCATAAATAATTAATAATGTTGAATGCTTGTTTTAGTCCAATTTTAGTCCAGAAATCCCACTTAAATTTGATATTGTTGTTTGACACCACTATTGACTATATTTCACTCTATATTGTGCATTGACTGATGATTCATTGGTGTGTGTTAAAGCGGAGAAGCGGTGTTGCAGTGGTGTGCACCTACTGGACTTGAGTTTGACACCATTGATTTAAAACCTTTCATTTCTTTTTCTGCAAAGACCAAGCAGTGCCCCTTAATCAATACCATTATGAGAGATATCTAAGGGTCACTCCCTCTCGGACAATCTCCTGACCGTACTGCATTGTTTAAATTCGACACAGAGCTGAAGAGAGCCGTGAAATGAAGCCCTGGAAATCATTTACACATGCTAAGCCTGGTGCCTAACCAGCACCATTTCTGGACCTGTGAAAATGGTGACAATTAATCAGTGCTGGAACAATCTAATTCTGCGATCCTACTCATGTGCAACGATCCAAGGTTTCTCCTGGGGTTTGGCGTTACTGTTGCTTCATTGTTCCACTGCACTGGAGGGTCTCCAGCAAAAATGGCTGACAGGATAGAAATCAATGATGCATCTCAGACATGGAGGGAGATGAGGGCAACAATCCTCACCTGTTCACAGCACTGCAGAGGTGACAAGGATCTAAGGATTTCACGGTCATTATTCAAACTCATGTGGGATGACAGAGTCCTGTAATGTCATTCTGGCTTCCAGATTGTCGAGCAGTGGTGCATAACAGGTGTAACCTCAGCATTTTCTTTCGCAAGACAAAAGGGTTTTTATTATCAATTGATATGATCTATAAAGTGATGCTTCATAGATTTTACACATCAGCGCCTAAGTCCTCATCACCACGAGTGATTTCCGAGTGATTTTATTGCTCCAGAAAAAGGCTTTTTGATTCTTATTTCAAACTCAATGGAGTCAAGTGTAGTCACCCATCATTCACAGGTAAAACAGGATTTATCCATTGAATACAGAATGCTCTAGACTTGACAGAAATATATAGACAGATTTTATACATTGTGTTTTTAAGCCCATGCTCAAAGGTAGGGGCGAATGTCTGGGTACATTTATTTTAATTAATCATTTCATCATTTGTTTTCACTTAAAATATTACATAAGGCATTAAATGCCACTTTAACATTATTAAATAATTTTTTATTTTATTTTTATTTTGGACATGTGATGTGGGCCCCAAATCGCCTACATGGATGTATTTGTAGACCATCCTAGAGAGCTCTCTGTGTTGAGGAAGTTACTCCAAGAAGATTGCCTAGCTAATGTATTCCTCCCCCTTATTTATAGTTTGACAGAACAAAGTGAAAGGTTGGAAGACTCTAGCATTTAAGCATATAGAGTTTCTTCCCGAAACGATCACTATAGCACACATAATGGAGAGAAGTGGAGAGAAATGTAAATGGGGCACCTGCTCTCAAAAAATGTTTTATATGGAAATGATGTCAAATGATGGTGGGACTGATCAAACTACCAGAAGCCTGTGTGAGGCACTATTGCTATAAGAGATGTTTACAAAGTCAATTTTCTTGTGAGAGGCGGTTAAGCTGCGTTTACTCTGCATAAGAGCATATGTGATTTCCTTATGCGTACATCCTCAAATACACTGCATACAGACACACCACACCCCGGTCCAGTTCGTTTTAAAACATTCATTTAAATTATTCATATTTTACTTTAGCCAGCTCATCACTATCTCTCTTGTGCCTACTCTCTCTGTCTCTCTGTCTCTGTTTCTCTCTCTCTCTCTCTCTCTCTCTCTCTCTCTCTCTCTCTTTCTCTCTCTCACTCTTCCTTCCTCCAGCTCTCTCTCGGGTACATGCACAGTGGGGAGTATAACTGGGTGGACTTGCGGCCAAATTCAGCTCATTAATTGAAGCCCGAATTCTCGCTGGAGGCGGGAAATATTCACGCTTATTTTACGCCTTCACTTGCTTTTTCATTCCTTTTTTTTGCGTTAGATAGAGGAGAGGGAAGGTCTTCAAAGGGGAACAGAGTTTCGAAGAAGTGGGTTTATGCTACACCCTGCAGGGAAGAGAAGAGGAAGGAGGGAAGAGAAGAGAAGAGAAGAGGAAAGGAAAGAAGATGAAAGAAGAGGAGAAGAGAGAAGAGCAGAAGAGAAGAGAAGAGAAGAGAAGAGGAAAAAAGGTGGAAGAAGAGGAGAAGAGAGGAGAGCAGAAGAGAAGAGAAGAGAAAAGAAGAGACGAGAAGGGGAAAGGAGAGAGGAGGACAGGAGTGGAGAAGAGCAGAATGCAGATAAAAGGAAAAGAGAAGAGAAGAAAAGCGAGAAGAGACGAAAGGAGAAGAGAAGAGAAGAGAGATGGAGAATAGAATAGGTTATTGCTCTAAAAGGTTCTATAAGTAAGAAGGTGTGAGTGGCGAGGGAAAGACAGCTTACTGGCTCCCCATGAAGTAAAGAATGAACCCTCTCCCTCCCTCTTTCTCTCTCTGTCTATATCTTTCTGTCTTTCACTCTCTAACACCCCCCACCCCCCATTTCTGAGCACCCATCACATGTCCTCTGTTCAGCATTCTCCTCCAGAAGCTTTCCACACTGCCACTGATACAGTGCTGCATTAGTGAGGAGCTGGTGCATTTTCCATGGGCTGCTCATTTCAAATCATATAGTGTAGCATAAAGGCTTGTATTGCTATTAGCCTGCGAGCCTATTATCAGGCCCAGTCTGCTGCACATGCGTCCTCTGAAACACCACCTTTACTCCTGCAGCCAGAACACCTGGGTAATAATGTTACCAAGCAATGCCTGTCCAGCTATATGTTAATATTAGCATCATGCACAGGCAGTAGCTGGCTGTGATAAGTTAGCTTTCTAGCTGAAATGAAATTTTCTTTCACATAAATTATAGGAAGTGATTAGCAATTATTCATTTGCTAATTTAAAAAGCTTTGATAACAAGCAGCAGAACATGGCCATTTCTTATGCTCTGATGCAATTAGTGTGGAACTGTAATGGAGATTAATATACATATCTGTCAGTTTTCATTTAGGACACTCTATAGACCAAGCAGACAAACTCATAACATATCACTACACAATAACAAGAGTACAAGACACAGTCATAGTGCAGAATAAAGGTGTGACTTAAGGTGCCTCTTGAATTCTAAACTAGAAGAAGTGTCTCTAAGGCATGTTTAGGGTGAGTGAGGAGCCTGACTGCTCGGTTTTGAATGCATTGTAAACTGTGAAACCAAGACTTTTCTTAGCTCCTCATGCTTGACAGAATTAGGGCTGAGGTGAATGTTTTGATGACGATACCAATAACATTATGATGGCTTTGACTTTTATGCTTTTCACGATAAGTTTAAAAAACATTGTGGCTTAAACCAGATTTTGGGGACTTTTTAGTGGGTCTGTAAACAGACCGAAATTAACACAGGACCAATCAAGAACAGCTGTCATCAATAACGTCCTTGCAGAATGTTGCCACTTAACTGCTTATTGACTCACGGGTGCTGATGTGACAGACTGCTTAAGTATTGAGATTTGATGTTAAATGGCAATAAGCAACACCACTCAAATAGATTCTAATTTTTGATACTTTGTTGATCCGTAATTTGGTCAGTGCTATTAAAGTGAAATCTGACACCCATTTGTATGTACTTTCATAAAAATGGACCTTGGAATATTGTGTGTTGTGTTTCATTCTTCCATTCTTTAACTTACCTTACTATTCAACAAATAGTAGACCTTTAAACTTCTGATCTCTGTACTGGATTGTGATCTGTAGGAAGTGATTTGATGTGATAAATCATTATTAAAGTGCACTGATTTTTCATTTGATCATTTGATTTTGCTATTTTTTTAAATTCCAGTATAATACTAGTACAGTCTCACCTATCAGCTTGAATGAAGCACAAAACCGCCAATCTGAATCAAACATATATCTGTCTTAAAGCAAAACAAATCCTGATTCTTTTAAACAACCTTTTGCAAAAAGTCCCACCTTCCTTATTTCCTTCCATGGGACCCATTTTGCCTAGACCAGGTCACATTGCCTCACTGGTCCGGAGAGGACTTGTGATTTAGGGTCAAATCTGGGCTACAGATGTAGAGATGGCACAAAGACACCCCTTAAAAAACCACGGAAATGACAGTTGAATAGTATTAAGCCCTGTGGCTCAGTCGGATTTAGTCTGATAGTGGAAAAGCAGCTAGTGTTAAAACCCAGGATCAGCGCTTTTGAACTGAACGACAAATCAATTCGGAAAATATAGAGGCAATTAGAGCCCAAAGACTGTTCCTGCTGTGCTGCTCAGGAAAGCTACGTCAGTAAATGGCTGATAAATAAATAAAGTGCATGTTGTCATGGTAGCTGCTTGCGTTGGGAAGTTTGGAATGACTCAAGTCTGGCTCCAAGCCTGCTAATTAATGAGGTGTGTAAACTTATCTCATTAAAAAGAAAAAAGGCCTCTCTCTCCAGTCTCACTTTTCGCTCCGTCTCTTTTCCTCTTCATCCTTCTCTTCACACCCCCTCTGTGCTTCCTCTGACTTACTCACTCTCTCTTTTTGCTCTCTCTCTCTCTCACCCTCTCTCTCTCTATCTCACTCTTTCTCTTTGCAGCTAACCTCCATGGGACTTGCGTTTTTATAGCAGTTCCAGTGAAATCACCTTTCAGACTGAAAGCGCTTTGGGCAAGAATATGCCATAAAAGATTGATTAGTGATGGTTTGGAGACAAAAGTGCCAAGTGCTACTTTTCCCTTTCTAAGGCCAGAGACTATATGTGCTGTACGGAAGTCAGTGTGCTGAGGGAAAAGGCCACCATTAAGAGAGACAGGCCATCAGAAGGAGGGAGAGAGAGGGAGAAGATAATCACTTCATGTTACTAGTATCTGGACTGTGGCCTGATGAGCTTTAGCCACGTGTTTTAGCTTTAGCTTTAGGTTCTCAAATGCATCTCTGCTCAGCCACACTGAAATCTGATTACTGTGTGGCACATGCAACAACTAATTGCCTGTGCTGTTCCTCATTTTTCTGTTTCATTCAGATGAAAAGCACAACTTTGCAGTGTTTACAAAAGAGACGCTTAAGAGTAATTATCCTCTGGTTATATTGCAGTCGTGAACCATGCATGTTTCAAACATAGTGCATTGAGGTGCAACGGTAAAAACCAGGGGTGCAGCACAGGGGGGGGTGGGGGGTATACAACACCCCCACTTTTGTTAAAATGTGATCCCCCCCACCCACTTTTGTCAGATTATATTGTATTAAATTGAT
>JBBMFX010000016.1:10068167-10078930 GCA_037832545.1 Rhabdalestes septentrionalis | reverse complement strand
CTCTCTCTCTCTCTCTCTCTCTCTCTCTCTCTCTCTCTCTCTCTCTCTCTCTCTCTCTCTCTCTCTCTCTCACTCTGGTAAATTAGTGTGATGTAGCTGCATTGCTGTTGTGTTCAGCCACAGAATGAAAGTGTGATTTGCATTGCCAACTTTTAGTAAACAATCCATCTCCTCTTCACCATTACATTATTAGCCAAGTACACTTGCATGTAGGGAAATGCAAATACAAATGCTGAACAAATACATGTAGATAAATACAATTCACAGCAGTGCTATTACTGTTAACAACTTAGACAAAAACGTACAGTGAACAAATGTGATTGTTGTCTATAATACAACACGTCAATTACATTTTTCAAAAACCTCAATAATTGAGTTCAAGTTTTTCAATCATACACATTGCCACAGGTCTATAAAATCAAACATACCAAGACATTTTGTCCAATGCTATTCTTGGGGAAGAACCTTTTCTGTTCCAGCATGACTGTAGCCCAGAGCACAAAGCAAGGTCCATAAAGATGGGGCTGGATGATTTCGATGTGGAAGAATGTGATTGACCTGCATAGAGCCCTGACCTCAAACCCATCCAACACCTTTGGGATAAACTGGAGTGGAGACAGTGAGCCAGACCTTCTCGTCCCACATCAGTGTCTGACTTTGTAAATGCTTTACAGAATGAATGGGCACAGAAACAAAATGTTGTGGAAAGCTTTCCAAGAAAAGTGGAAGCTGTTACAGACACAATGGGAGACCAAATGCATAAGGTCTTGATATTTGAAGTCTCTGTTGGTGTAAAGGTCAGGCATCCCAATACTTTTGTCCATATAGTGTATAATTTCCTTCAAAAGCATGTTATTACAGTAAAAAAAAAACACACATTTCTTGATTTCGATGTATGACAGATGGTGTATAGGCGGATTTCTTCTAATTATGTCGTCTGAGGAGAGTTATTGAGATATTTGTTGGGCACTCTGCAATCAGGAAGCCCTGGGTTTGATTCCCAAGACTGCTAAACACCTGTGGAAATACCCTTGGGCAAGGTACCTGTTCCCAGGTGGCTGTGTCCCTGACTGCCTGCTGTTCAGTTGGTGAATGGGTTAAGTGCAGAGAAAGAATATCATGCTGTCCACACTGTGTGCTGTGATGTGCCCATGTAGGACAGAACGGTGAATTATCATTCTTTAGGTTATGTGTTCTGTATGTCATGTCACTGTGTTATTTGTATTGTACTATTACTTTGCATTTAAAAGTCTGAATCTTCAAACTGGCTTCAGAAATACAGGGTATTACCTCAGTTTAAGTAAGATGTGAATGTAATGCTGTACTTACATTATGACAGCAAAACCAATAATTCCATTGTTTTTATTAGAGCAGTAAACATCTCTTTACTGTCAGCAGCAAAAAGCACTGTTCCGCAGCAGTTCTATCAAGAGTTCAGTTTTCTTAGTTTTTGAACTCTTCATAGCTGAAGTCAAGGTAGACCCTGTAAGACACCAACCTTTTTATCACTGACATGTAAGAGCAGCATGAGTGCTCTTTTGGGGATCAACTGCCAGCAAATTGCACAGGTATTATAGAGGGACATGCAGAAAAATGGACAGACTGACTTTGCAGAGCACTGTGCTGGACCGAGCCATCTGGGGATGTGTGTGTGTGTGTGTGTGTGTGTGTGTGTGTGAGAGGATTTGGGGAGTGATGCAAAATTGCTGCTTTCCCTGTAATAAAGCATCACAGTGTATGTTGGCATGCTGTGTTGTATGAACGCGGATTCAGGTGTGTATTCCTGCCGACTCGGCCTTTTAATGGAAGAAGAGTGAGGGTGTGTGTGTGTGTGTGTGTCTGTGTGTGTGTGCGTGTGCGAGCGAGAGTCAAGTGCTTTGCTATTGCTATCGATCTGACACATGATTCTCTAATGCACATATGTGACTGCATGCCTCTAACAAGGAAATTGATTTCTCTCTCTCTCTCTCTCTCTCTCTCTCTCTCTCTCTCTCTCTCTCTCTCTCTCTCTTTCTTTCTTTTTCTCTCTCTCTCTCTCTCTCTCTCTCTCTCTCTCTCTCTCTCTCTCTCTCTCTCTCTCTCTCTCTCTCTTTCTTTCTTTGTCTCTATCTCTTTGTCATTCTTCATCTCTCTCATACTCTCTCCCTCTGTCATACCCTCATACCCTTTCTCTCCATCATTGTTTCTCTGGATTCTCCTCACTTTCTTTCTTCCTGCTGTCTCTTTTCCCCATTCTCTCCATCTCTCCATCGCTCTCTTCTCTTGTGCGGTTCCCCTTGTCCTCTTTCTCACTGCTTTTCTCTCAATTTCCACTTTCCCTTTGCCTCTCTCTTTTTCATTGTCTTTATCTCTACTGCTCTCTCTCTCTCATTCTCTCGACTCCACTCCCTCCCAGTCGTGGAAACATTCATCTGTTTCTTCTAGTCAAAAGATCAGCCAAACAATAACAAGTGGAATGAGCAGGGGAAAGTGACGTTTGTAATGAAAGTGTGGTCAGTAATTACTCTGAGCCGCTGGCCGTGGTGCTGCAGCGTGTTGGCAGCGCTGGCCTCTGGTTATTTACGCCTGTTTACTGCTCAGCTGTACACAGGCTGCTGGGTGAATAGAGCTAATGAAACACCAGTATTTGTTTTGCCCTCGAACCAGTATTGCCAGTATACCCAGCGGCTGTATTGTCTTTTACACACATACACGCACACATACACACACAAACACACAGCTCAACTGTCTTCCTTCCCGACATAGGGCCCCATGCACTGTAGACCTCTTACACACTTTAATCAGCCTTCAACAGCTCAGCATTCACCGTGCACTTCCCATCAGTCCACCCGGATTCAGTGGAAGTGGGATTCCGCGGAAGTCTCAGTAAGGCAGGAAATGAAACTGATAACAAACATCTGCTGCCACCAGCCAGCGAAATACTTACCTCACTTACAGTCTTACAGTCCCTCTGCATCCCATTCTGTTAATGATTACAAGTCCAGAGATCTTATTCTCATTTTGAGGTGCATTTACTGCCTAAGTGCATTTACTACCTAATTATTAAAGAGCAAAACAAGTCAAATCGCTTTTCATTAAATTCAAATCATAATAAATATTCCAGTCGACATCCTATGGTTAACATTTGGGGTGCCAGTCACACCTCTATTCTCAGAAATGTGAATTGGGAGCATGTCTGATCCATTAGTCATGATGATAATTTGGTGCTGTCATAAGAAAATCCCATGTCTCTCAATACGTAGCTTTGCAGGAGAGAGTAAAACATTCTTAATTTTGAAGTAAAGTAATGTAGTGGGAAATTTTGGACCATTCGGCTTTTATCATACAGCTTCATGAAGCAGTATAAAACTGTTGTGATATCACAGCAATAATAGCTTAAGCTTACATAAAATTAATTATAGAAAATGTAATATCATGTTCATCCATCTATTCCTGCACTCACAGGGCAAAAGATGGAAGAAAAAAAAAACAGACATGTTACCAGTCCATTGCAGGGCAAATACACAGGCAAACACACACACACACACACACACACACACACACACACACACACACACACACAACTGTCAAGCCTAGTGGCAATTTGCAATCTTTAATAATTGGGAATTGAACCCCAAGTCTTTCCTACAGTGGATTGACCCTGCTAACCTCCAAGCCACCAGAAAAATCCCAAACTTTAGTGGACGTTAAACGTGAGTGGGATGTCTGCCAGGGCTCCTACTTAACTGCTGCTTAACTCTGGCATTTCTTGACATTTAAAGCCACCTTAATGCCGCTGTCTGTGCAGATGAAATATTGAGGTCTTTGCCTTGCTTTAAGGTAGAGTTTACTGTCTGCAGGTCAGTAGCACGTCGGCTGGATTTCAGGTTTCTGGCTGGACCTTTGGTTGTTGACTGGGTTGTGTATTGATCATGGGGGTGTGAGGGTAATGATAGTTTAGTAATTCTGGACAATGTCCAGGATAGGTAGATTACGGAGGTGATGGATGGTGTGTGTGTGTGTGTGTGCTTGTGTACGTGTGTGTGTATGTGTAAGTGTGTGTGTGAGTGTGTGTGTGTGTGTGTGTGTAGTTTGACTGTGACAGATAACAATAGATTTATCTTATTTTCCCTTTTTGTCTCTCTCACTATTTATTTGTCAGTATTTTCTTTCTCTCTCTTCCATCTCCCTTTCTGCCTGTGTCTCTTTCGCTTCCCCCCTCTCCTTCTTTCTCTCAGTCACTCTCTGCATATTTCACTTTCTTTTCTCTCTTTTTTCTCCCCCCACCTACCCTCTGTAATTTTGCTAGCTTTCTTTCTTTTCATCCACCTCTCTAATCTCATTTTTACCTTTTATATCATTTTTTGTCTTTTAGAGGAAAGCCCTCAGTGCATCTTGTAAAAGCACAATGGATTGGTGAACAGATTTACATGCTTAATGTTTTCCCACCACTGTGACCACACACACACACACACACCGGAGAGATGGTATGTGTGTGATTTTCAGTGACTGTACCCTCTGGGCTGCTGTAGACTCGGATAATTACCTCAATAAATCTGCATAATTTCATATGTTCTCATGGCAATATAGAGACCACCCTGAGTGTAAAGAATCGATTTTGTCCGAGCTCAACTTTCTTTCTATATTCTCTCTGTCAGTTTCCATCTTTCTCTCCTCTTTTCTTTCTGTCTGTCTATAATATCTTTCTCTTGGTGTGTCTCTGTTTCTCTCTCTCTCTCTCTCTCTCTCTCTCTCTCTCTCTCTCTGCTGGTGAATGTATGTTTGTGAGTGTGTGCGTGTGTGTGTGAGTGAGTGAGTGTGTGTCATTGTGTTGTTGTTCTGAAATGAGAGCGTGTGTAAATCGTTGCTCCTCTGTGGCCTCCTCTTCAAAGAGCACGGCTGTCAAAGCACCGGGGCCCAAGCCAGGCAGGAGACAGCGGAGCCGTTATTGAGCTCGCTGATTGTAGACACACTCGCTGCCAAACGGAATAAAATATCCTGGCTGCTTCCGAAAGCACGGAGTTGTTTGGGTCTGACAAAAGGGGTCTGTCTCTCCATATGATCAGTTTACAGAACGAGTCACATGTGAATTCAAATCACACCCGCTCTCTCTTCAGATCAGACACACGCCGAGCATAACAGCCCCTTTCTGTTTGCATTGCCATAGATTAGAATTACGGGTTATTTTTATAAGAATAACAAACACACAAACACTTACACAAGCACACACGTATACTTAGACTCTTCTGATGCTGGAATATTACTGTAATAATAGCACCGTCCATTCAAATTCTGATCTGCATCAGTTGCTGTTGCCTATTTCGACACTGGTAAAATGTTTCTTTTTTGTGCATGTAAGATTCCAACCATGAAAAAGTAACATTTAGCAGGAACAGGGGCTCCTCAGGTTACGACAGTCTCCATATACGACATTTTGTGTTTACAAGACTCACTCCCACTCGTCTTGGTCGTACTTACGGACTATTGGTTGCGCGCAGATTAAGAATACGCAGTAATGCGAATTATGTGTGAGGCCGATTTCTTGTTCCATTTTGAGTGGCTTGAGTTTTTTTTTATTTTACTGTGTTAGGATCAGAAGGTGACTTAGGCCTGATTTACACCAAAATCCGTGTTACATCACTGTTGAAGGAACAGACCTGTGTCGTAACTCAAGGACCCCCGTATAAGGAATAGTGATATGAAATTATCTTCACTTTAATTAGCAAAGACATTGTAAAGATTGCTATCATTAGTAATGGTAACAATAATCAGCCCATAATAAAAGTATAGTAAATTTGAAAGTAGATAAAAGCTAATGTGAAGTTAATGAAAATGATTGCAATGATAACAAACATAGCTGGCTAGCTACTCAGTTTACTGACTCCTATAAGAAATGAATACATTTAAATCTGTGTTTAATATAAGACTTGAAACTGAAGTTGTCAAACCTGAGTGAGAGGTATTTCAATTATATTTGCCATTCAACATTATTTCACTCACCTTCAAACTGAATTTCCCATACAAATTTCTTCTTCTCTGTCTCATCAGAAGTAAATCTTCTTTTTACTTGGAAGTTTTTGAAGTCTGATGTGTTTCTCCAAGATCTCCACTTAGAAGAAATATAGAAAAAAAGGAAAAAAAACTAAAATTCTGCTGTTTCAAAGCTGTCTACCTTTCTTCATTTAGACTTGAATTTGATCACTTAGACAAAGTTCAGATATTGTACAGGCCAACCAAATTTTCTTTTGGATCTTATTGTTATCGCAATATCTGATCATTTGCTACAAATACAGATCAGTAAGAAAAGAGAGAGCATTTTAAGATCTGAGATAGAAGAAGGCTCTAAAGGAGCTGAAGGCAAGAAGTATGAGAACATGGTCAATATCTCATACTGATGTTAAACTGAGCTCTGTTATGTCAAAGAGAAAAGGCTAGAAAATGAAGAGATCCTATTTTGCATTTTTCTTTCTTCTGGGTTGGATCACTAAAGTAGCACTGGAACATGAACTTCACTGTCTTCAGTGAAGCTGATAAACCCACTATGAAAGCACAGTGATTAAGATTTTTAGAGATTCCTATCATATTAATAACTTCAGAACCTTTTTCTGCATCACATCACACACACCCTGAAACTTGAAAACACTTTATATTACATTGTTAAAATGCACTTCTTCCCACTCTTGTAATTGACTAATGCTATAGACCATATTGACTAAAGAATTGGGATGCCTGACCATTGTGTCAACAGAGACTTTACTGACACTGCATTAAAATAAATAAACATGAAAATAGAGTTGGTCCCCCTTTGCAGTTTTAATAGCTTTCCTTCTTCTTGGAAGGCTTTCCACAATATTTTGGAGTTTCTGGCGGGAATTTGTGCCCTTGCATTCCATAAAGAATTCACAAGGTCAGGCACGGATATTGGATGAGAAGCCCTGGCCCACCATCTCCATTCCAGTTTATCCCAAAGTTGCTGGATGGGGTTGAGTTTGGGGCTCTGTGTGGACAAGTCAGGTTTTTCCACACCGAACGTATCCAATCATGTCTTTATAGACTATATTGGACCCTAGAATGCTGGAATAGAAAGGGTTGTTTCTCAAACTGTGTCCACAAAGTTGTAAGCATCCTGTTGCCCGAAATGTTTAGGTCTGCTTGTTTTTGCACTCCTGTGGCAATGGCTATGATGGAAATTCAATAAGTAAGATTTGTTTCCCAATAGTTCATATAGTGAAGCTCCATAAATTTCACTAGACATTATATATCATATGAGAGCTGGGTAGCATAAATAAACTCTGTACTATTGAGTCATTCTATAGATACAGCTGTAAAAGGACACTTGAGAGTCATGCAAGTCCTGAGGCCAGTAGCACACGGGAACAGCTGTAACTCAACTGCACAAAGTAAAGCATTGGAGACTCCAGTGTATTATCAGATAACCATTCACCAGAAGTGTGTTTCATCACAGCATTTAATGTATAAACCTCCTCTTTTATATCTTTGGTTTAATGTGCAGTGTTTGATGAAAAAGGCTTCACTTTATTAGCACGTCTTTGTAAGTGATTAGCTCCACTATGAAAGAGCTCATTTCTTCTAAAGTTAAATTGGGAGTTTTAATGTGATATTTCATATGAGTTAATAGCAATCTGCTCTCACTTTCATACACTATGTTTGATGCTCAGCATAACATTTATAACTTAAACACAGACATTTGAAGCAGTTAGGAATTTTCTTTATTATATAGTATGTGCCCACAATACCATTTCCTACTGAATGTACATGACTATATGTCTATTGTTATATGTACAGTGAGTTAACACCTACTGAAGTCAAATTCCTTGTATATGCCATTAAAACTGATTCTGATTCTGATTATACCTTCTTAAAACCCCCAAATAAACAAATAGTGCTGTGCGTAAATCTTTTAAAGGAAAAGGTATAGTAACTTTATCAGTATCCTCTGTGTTTATGATAATCATTACCACTAAACAGATTCTAGATAGAGCTATAACAAAAAGCACATGATACAAGACCAAGTCTAGTGTGAAAATGGTCTAAAACAGTGGCCTGCATTCATCTAACTGTATGGTCGTGTTGTTTTCATTTTTATAGGTCACAGCCCGTCATTACTTGCCCAAAAATAATTTAGATGGTCATTGACTTCATTGTTGGTGACATTAGCCTACAGATGCAACATCTAGACTTAGACATGTCTTGGTTACTGACTACATCTGACATTGGTAGAATATTTGAAATATTAGATTTTTCTCCAAACTATTCCTCTCATATTAAGTCTGATCATGGTATACAGGTTGAAGAGTAATACCTGTTCCTTACTGGAATATGAAGATGGATGATTCCTTAAGCCATTGGTTACAGTTAGGTATCCTGGAATCCTGAGCCTACTGTATCTCAAGTATCTGTACTGTAGTGTAGAGTCTGTGCTTATTTTCAGTGAACAAAACACATCACTAAGGGTGACAAAACCTTTGCAAACAGTATGTTTGTGCATTCCTACAAGTTAACAATGGGCCCTGAGTATGAGTAGGGCACACAATGCACTTTACAGCAATTCCTGAGATCAGGAGAGGTTCCTAGTACTGCAAAGGATGAGAATCGAATTATTTGTATCACTGGTCTTATGTTTCTCAACTGTTTTTCAGTTGTGGATTTCAATGCTCTTCAATAAAGAACATCATTTCTGCATTCTGGTTCTCTCCTGCATTCAAGGAGGAATATTTCCAACAGCAGTGTTCAAAATGAAAATTTTTCCCAAGAGATTCTTGGAGATACAGGAAAAATGTGCTCAGCTGTTGGGAAGTGAAGAGGTTTCATTGTTTATCTCCCACTGTACGCTGGAGCGAGCTTTCAGAGGCTTTATCTCCTTGACCAAAAGTGCGGAACAACTCCTGATAACAGCTCCTCTGATGCGCGTCCACTGATGTACTTCTGGAACAGATCCATATGTGTACATCTGAAGATTTTTTCCTAACACTTAGCATGTGTGTGTGTGTGTGTGCGTGTTTGTTTCAGGATGCGGGAGCGGGACGTGCAGAGCGTATGTGCGTGGCTGCTGCTGCTGACCCTGGCCCTGCTGTCCCTCTGGGGTCGGTTGACCCTGGCCTCACACCGCTCCCACATAGGTAGGTTCAAGGTTATTGTGGTCTGTTTGTTTATGTGTGTACAGAAAAGAAGATCAATCCTCCTGTAAAAAAAATACCTGTAAATTTTTTAAAAATGTGAAATCTAAAAGTGAAATCTACAGACTATTCATTCCAATATGGGGCCTAATCAGACACCTTCCATGACATGTATGAACTTATAGTAGCATAGGCCTAATAGTAGTATAAAGCATCTTGGAGATACAATGGGGTCCAAAATCTGTCTGGTGGAATGCTTCTATTTTTTATTCTTTTCTAGTATAAAACATGTATAGCAGTGAAAAATCTTACATTTTTTAACATGAACCAAGGCCTCAAATGTAGTGACATACAAATCCTTCATGTTTAATTTTTAAATGTCAGTTGTATTTCAAGCTAGCTCTGAGTGATGTCCTTGCTCAGATTTGCAGTTCTATTAGTAAGAGGTATTCTATAGAGACGAAAACAACACAGAAGAAAAAAAAGAATAACACAGAAAAATTGTATATTGTACATTTATTTGTCTGCCAAGAAGTAAAACATATTTTGGTCAAAATGGACATTGATTATTGATCCCTACACTCTCCAGTGTCCAGCTTTCTCGCTCCTGTATTTGAGCTTCTGAGCCCTTTTCAAGTATTCCCTGTTTAGCCCCCGTGCACCGACCCTTGGCTTTTTACTGCTTTAGTCTTCTTTGTTCGGCCGGCATTTGGTATTTTATCTCACACTGCTCTTCTAATTAAAGTATCTTGCGTCCAGCCTCTGCAGGTCTGAATCAGCTGTGCTCTGGTAGCTACACAATGCAGCGTATATATAACACACTAATGATTACTGCCGTATGAATACAGGTGGATGTAAACCAGGTTTAAACCTGTGTTCCATGAATATCTATGCAGCGGGTTAAAGGTTCTTTTAAAACTGTTGATTTGTGTCTACTTGAGAGAAAATGTGCGACGTGTCTGTATGAATAATGGAACTGGCTGTTAGATTATCATAGAGGAAAGTGGAAGATAACTGCCATGTATTATTTAATGCACTTTCAGACTTGTGTGCAAATGGCTTATATTATTTGATGAGAATGTCTTGTGGTTTTCATCACCCACTACTTTGCCACTTTTACAATTTCTAGGTTAATTCTGCAACAATAACTGTTTCGATATGCATTATTGCTTTACCAATGAATCCTTAAAGTGACATTTTAATGGTGGAGCGTTTTCAACTGTTGCTGAATTACTGATTACGATGCTGCCTCAGCCCTGTTCTCTCAAGCCTGTTCTGTGTGCATGTGTGTGGGTGTGTTCGTGCGTGTGTGAGGTTGATGTTTATTTTCCTCATTAGTATAATTTCCATGTGTGTGTGTTTGCTGTCTGAGTGTGTCTCAGTTGCTCTCTGGAGTCTGATTGGAGGAGCACTCACTGTACCATAAGTGTTAGCCAATCAGAGTAGAGCAGCGACAACCAAACAGCTAATCAGATAAATACTTTACAGCACAGAGCAGAGTGGGCCGGTGTCTGTCTGTCTGTCTAGGTGTCTCTCTGTCTGTCTGTCTGTCTCTCTCTCTCTCTCTCTCTCTCTCTCTCTCTCTCTCTCTAACAAACACACACACACACACACACAAACACACACAGAAACACACACACATAAATC
>JBBMFX010000016.1:10005557-10016937 GCA_037832545.1 Rhabdalestes septentrionalis | reverse complement strand
TGTGTGTGTGTGTGTGTGTGTGTGTGTGTGTGTGTGTGTGTGTGTGTGTGTGTGTGTGTGTGTGTGTGTGTTTTTACAGTAAATGCACTTACTTTCTTTCTATTTTTTCAGTTTGAGGTGCAATTAGGGTGTAATTAATTATGAAACTGACTGTAGTTTATGAATGCAACACACTATGTTGAGGCCACAACTTGTTTAACACACCTGATATTATCAGGAGAGATGTTAGATTGATATTGGATGCATACAATGACCACAATGCATTGTGGTCTAAATGAGCTGCACCAGAATTGTCAGTATCTGCAGACAGTCACTTCACCACTGACCACAAAACTCCAGCAGCCCGTGCAGTGCTTCTTTTGGAGTTCATTTATATCTGTTTTTTGTTCATTTTGTTAAATGTTCCTTGTTCAAGTTGCCATTCCTTCTTCCTTCCATTCTATTCTCTATTTTTTTGTTGCTTTCCTAACAATGGGCTGTGACGTTAGCACTCAAAAAGTGAATGGACTGTGTTAGCTATTGTTAGCTGCGCACCTCAATGTTAGCCTACACACAAAACAAACCATCCTTATGTAGTGCTATCGAATTCAAGAACATTTTCTATAACTGAATTTAAGAGCTTAGTGGGTGTGTGGAATGTTAGAGGTCAAGGTGGGAGCATTAAAGTTTATAGGATAATAGCCCTACAGGCACAGAGTATTCCGTTCAGAGGAAACGAGAAACATATGTCCTTTTTAAAGGCATGGAGTAGGTGTGATATCAGCTGTAGTTTGTCATGGTACACAACCCAGTATGTCTCTGAGGTGGAGTGGCAGAAGCATAAGCATTTGGACAGTTTCGCAGAGACATGATGGCTGAATTCACATCGTCTGACCTTGACGCCCTCCCGCCCTGAGCAGCCACTTTATCAAAGCTGCCTTTGGCTGCATCCATGGCTGCTTCTCATTCACAGTTACAAGTATTCCCTTCCCTCCACCTCCCTGCTTGAAGCAGCCTTTCGGTTCGGTGGTGATGTTTGTATTATGCTCTTCACAGGCCAGGGGAAAAACTGTATGTTTTGAAAATCAGATTCATGTGCACATCCCAAAAAAATACCTTAATTAGGGTTGTACACAGAGGGGGGACCCTCAGGGTACTCTAGACTTTCAGAGAGGGACTAATGAATTCTGGGAACTTAAAAGCATGTGTTTATATTATAGATTTTATTCAGTAAACTCACCCTTGTATTTAAGCTTAGCAAGTTTTTGTCCTAAACAAAATAAAAATATCTTAAACTACTCAATAGAAAATTAGTTTTCAGGTAGATACCAACACATAAGGAGTGGCAGTGGAATTAACCGATCAGGATTTAATTTCCAATGGGTCGGACCAATTTAGGAAGATATTATGTTACTCTGGATGTCACTTTAGACTTTCTGGGAGTGTTAAATACATCATGAATGACATGGACACCAATGGTTGGGTATTAACCTGAATAATAAACAACATAGTTTGAATGTTACAGTCCAACTGTTGTCAAAGCTTAACTAAGAATTTGGTCCAAGCCAATACTGGGCAGGCTACCTGAAAAAGATTTACATATTTAACCACCTTTCTCCATTGACTCACACATTAATAGTTCTTAAATAAGAAGTTTAGTAAAAGCAGGCAAATGAAGAGTTGCCAATTGAATCTCATTGGTTGGTTCTATTTGATTGTTTTTACTGGCTAAAATTCTCTGTGACTGGATATATGCTGTGATCACTAGAGAAGTTGCACATGTCTACAGAATGCACATGAATAATGCTCCAATAAGTATATACAGACCTCAATGTCAAACCTTTGTCGAAGGAGTTACTTTAAAACTGAAACATACAAAGTAAAGATGAGTGCCAAACCTGTCTCTATATAAATTTGAGCTGACAGCATTTGCAAATGTAACACCAAGCTGTATTTGGCCATATATCGAATTTTCTGGCTTCAATTGTTGGATCTCTCATGCAGGTTCAAGTTCCTTTTAACAAATTGAATTTCAGCATCAGCATTCAAGCAGTCCGACAAAAGTGAGTGTTTACCTTTTTAATTAAACCCGGGATGTTATTAGCATTCGACATATTTTCTGTTTACATTTTGCTGAATGTTCAGGACATAATCCAATTAAAGCACCGTGGGCTGTAGGAAGAAGGTGGACAGGAATTGAAAAAAATAAAAACACTTTAAACAACATTAATATAATAAGGATGCAGCAGTTGTTCATGAGGACGTGGCCAGATAAAAAAATGGAACAACTAATTTTGATATGAGAGTAATGAAATGTGCCCTCTACGCAGTCACAAAATTATTATTTTGTGTGAAGTGCATCTTGACAGCCTCACTGGTGTTACAGAGGTGTTTTGATAACTGAAAAATGATTAGCAGCAATTACATCATCTAAGGAATGTAAATCATTTGGTTCAGTTTACACATGTTACTATGGTCAACTGTGTTATCGTTAATGCCCTGTATGGTGAGGCATATTTGTAGCAGCAGAATAACACCATTAGATTTTGTCTGTATCGTGCTGGCCATCTATTTCCTTGCAATATTTTCTGCTGTTTACTGGACTATATTTGTGGAATGCCACGGAGAAGAAATAGAACAAAATGAATGAATTGGCCTTGCAACTTGTGGAAATAGCAGATAAGTGTGGGCGATCAATGAAGAGAGAAGGAAATCTCTTTTTCACTTTCCCACTGTTCTCTCTGGGTCTGCTTTCTCATGGTAGACCAGATAGAGCATTTTTTCCCCCTCTGGCTCAGCTAAATTGGCCTTATTAATGAAGGCCACCCCCCACACACACACACACACACACCTCTACCCACACCCCCCCACCCCACATGCTCTGCAACCCCCAAACATTATCTCACATTTCATATCTTCTGCATTAGTCTTTTAACACCTCGTCCGGGGGAGAAATGAGAGCCGACACTGACCTACCACCACACACACACACACACACACACACACTGGCTCAGTTGCCTGAATAATGTACACTCAGGGAGGAGGTAGTATTGATTTAAAAGGCCTAACTAATGTGATGCAGGCAGTCCTAATGAAGGATGTAAATTGCACATTGTTCCATTTGCAGACGTGCTCTTTGACGTCTTCCGCTTTCGCCTTCTGTAAGAACCTGAATAATTCATCGCTAATGGACAGATAAATAATGCCCCTCAATTTGCATTTGAGGGTAATTGATTCACGGGAATAGAACGAATAATAAAAGTGCTCTCCTCCTCCTCTCTTCTCCTCTCGGTTTCTCTCCACCTCCCTCCAACATCCATTCATTTCTCTCTATTAACCGCCACACCTCCATTTTCTGCATATACTTCTTTCGGATTGTATATCTCTCTTTTTTGTTCCCTTTCTCTATTCTCTGTACCCCTTCTTCTTCTCTTGCTCAACTATCTCTTTCTATCTTTTCTCTCTCTCTCCTCCTCTCTCTCCCTACTGCCCCCCCCCAACCCTCGGGTATTTGTTTGCTTTTCATTATTGTGTGGCCTCTCTATGACAGGGAGGTAATAACCTTGGCCAAATGTTGGTAAACAGTTCTGACAAATTAAAATCACCTCGCTCAGGGCTGCCGGCTGCTCTGCCAATAAGAGCAGGAGGTCACAAGCCTGTTCGAGAGACAACGACCACTCCAGCCTGATCCATAACAAAAGCATCTTCAATCAGGGCAGTGTGCACCTCACCTCAGTGTGCTTATAAACATCTAATGCTGGACCATTCATTCCCTTACACAGACACACACGTGTGCAAACACACACACACACCCACGCACACACAGAAACTCACAAACAGACACATAGGGACTTCAACAAACAGCCTGTACTGTGAGTGAGGGAGTCATTTATCTGACCTGCTGTGGGTTTATTTAAGGATAAATCACTCTGTTGGCAGACAGACCCGATCAACAAACCAGCTAAAGTTGAATTCCAATCTCACTACCCCCCCCCTCTCTTTATCTGCTCCATCTAAACTCTTCTGCACTTTTCACCACCTTTCAGAAGTAACTAATGTGAACCTGGGATCTCTATTCTTAGATAATCTGTGTCTTATTCTCCATAATGCTTAGCGTGTCACTCAAGTTTTCTCTACCTTAGCAGTTAATGATGCATTCGAATGCTCCTTGTGAGCTCATGAATCTCAAATCAGACAAGTGGGTGAAGTCAGAAAAGCTCCCCTCACCCAATATAACCATTGAGAACATATTGCTATCAACGCAGAACATCAAAAAGACAAACGTGAATAAATAATTTCTAAATATTCTACAATAATAATAATAATAATAATAATAATAATAATAATAATAATAATAATATTGATGGCCAATACACCTGTGGACATTTCTCGAAGCACTGAAGCTAGGAACACCTTTTAATTCTCCTTTTAAGTCTCTTAGGAAGTTTGTTACTGTAGTTGTAGTCAGAGGGTATATAACAGTGTCACTCTAATGAGTAAATAAAAACAGGGCAAATGTACCTACAACACATTAAAGGTCTTTTTTGAACATCTTATGTAGCATCTGCTTAGTTGCCTTTATCGGTCTCAACAACGTTTAACAGGAAATTGGATGAATAAATCTCTAGTTTCTTACCATTTTATGCGAAAACCAAACAGACAGCAGTGGCTTTTAAAGCTCTAATTGTGAACATAAACAGTGTATTTCTGTGCTTTCAAAAGGGTGGAATTGCACTATCCAGACACGGGTGATGACACACTGCTTCAGGAGTTCCACAACAAGAAGCTTGGGAGGTTTTATTAACTACAGACGCTGCGAGCCCCTCAAATAATCTGGCTGCAGAGCTTTAAAGAGAAATGCTCGGCACCATCAAGGTTACTGCAAGTTACTGGAGAGCTAGCATCCAGCACAGGTAGATCAGAGCCAGGGCAAACCTCTGCTGGAGAGTAGGCCTCGGTTGGGTCCTGCTGCTCTACATACAGGTTCTTAGAACATTTCTTGAAATATTTATTTGCTCAAGATTGGTGACCTGATTTATGAGATGTAAAAAAACAAAAAAAACATGAAAGGGGAAAAAAAACTACTATTCAAAAAGTGATTTTGAGGAAAAAAGAAAATATTACATACACTCAAACATTCATTAATTTAATGTTAGGCCCTTAAGACCTTAAACTAAGATTTAGCTCCCCCTTATGTGCAATCAACTAGAAGCATACTTTATGCCAACATGTCTCCAGAATGTCTGATTGGAATCAAAAGGCAAAAGCTTGAATGACACAGTGATATCATTTGAATTTTCAACTGACATGAATGCCTCTGTATTGTGCAGCCTAACAATATCACTGTTATCAACCTGAAGAAATGTCGACCAGGTATACAGATGAAAGTATTGATTTTTTTGCCCTCCTTTTTTTGCCCTCCTCACATCTGGAGTATTAGAATCAAATAAAGGTAGAACCATATTCAGTCTGCCAGTCGTGTATGCTATTAGGTAGTGATGATTAATGTGGAACGCTTGTTATTCACTTATCAGTAGACTGATTAGTTGCTGGCATAATTTTAATTTCCATCAAGGCCCCTATGGAAATGTACAGTACTGTTAGTGCCAGACCATCTGTGCTAAACAATAATTTGATGAAAATTCCAGATTTAGCACCATAATTTAAAGCTCCTGACAGTGTGCTGCGTATGAGTGACCTGGGATGGGAGGAGCGATCGTGTGGTTGTTAGATAAATGAGCTCTGGTATGTCTTATGTTGTAATCTCAAAGGTTATTGGACTTTAAAATTTATTCAACAATCCCACAGCTATAACAGAGCCAGTAACATTGTGAAATGCCATTTCTGTCCGTTACATGGACTCATTTTATCTCACTTTTATCAAAGCAATGGTTCTCCAAGTCTGTGTAACAGTTTCATACTGCAGGTCATAAACCTAATCAAGTAACTTTCCTGTGACCGACCTTCCTTTATACTGTACATACTTCTCATATCACACCATGGGCTTTCAGTAGCACCCGCACTTTGCTTTACTTTCTGTTTACTGTCACAACAGACACACTCATGTCCAGTTGTTTGCAAAAATTATAATTTACCACTCACCCACTGCAATATCATACTTGTGGTGCAATATTAGTAACTCTGGAAAATTCATTCCCATTATACCCATACACTGTTTTATTGTCTACTTATTGCATTGTTTCAGTCATACCTTGCACTTAAATCTGCTTGTTGTGTCTTGTTCTATGTCACACTTACATTGCAATGTTAGTCACTCATGAAGGTTAATATCCCATTCACATGATAATCCTATATTCTAGTATAGTCTATTTACTGTTTTGACACCATTGTAAATTGCACATGTTTGAGTGCTGCTGTATGTTGCAATAAGGCCGATGGAGAAATGTGGTCTCATCTCACTATGTACACGGACACAGCTGCTGGTGTCAGAGTAACCTTGAACCTTATTGTATGGATGTAGCCTCATTTATTTTGTGACGGTGAAGTTGTCGTTGTATCATTCTTTCATTTTGTTTGGATGGAGATTTCATCAGTTTGGCTTAGATGGCCCTAAGGTATGCCTAAAGGAGCAAAATCTGAAAGCAACATCCTCTTTTAAGACGTTTTATGATGCAGCTTGGCCTAGACAGGTTCTAACAGTAATATATTATTCAATCTTTTAAGTTTGATTGCAGCTCCTTCTATGAACATCTGAATTTCAAGTCTGTCTGGGAATATTATTGACACAGTCTGTTAGCCTATTAACCTTGTTTGCTGACCTCGCCATCTCACTCTAGTGAATCCAGTAACAGAGAATAGACAAAGTAAACAGTTAAAAGAGAGCCTGTGCACATCAACCAGAAATGACTGATTTCTTTTCATAGACTCAGCATGTATTTTCAGACCGTGAAATATGGTGGCACTGGAGGAATATTTTAAGTACTGCCCTCTAAACACATGTGCCAAAGTAACTGAAGCTCAGCGGTCAAATGCTGACACTGCAATCAAATATCCTAATGAATATGTGACTCCCGGGGAGACACTGGAGTTCATCAATATTAAGATAAGATAAAAGATAAGATAAACCTTTATTAGTCCCACAAGTGAGAAATTTGTTTGGCACGGCAGAAAGTGATAGTGCCAAAATTATGAACAGCAAAATTGGGTTAAACAGTACAATAGTATAAAAATACAATAAACTAAAATATACTGTGTAAGATGTACAGTATTACATTTTTGTATAAATATTATTATAGAAGTATAGCGTGTGTTGCTGTATTATGCAAATATACAGATATGTATGTAAAAAAATATAAAATTGCATTTTGTATGACATTCTGCCCGGCAGCTTCATGTAAACATTGCACATATTGTAACCAATAAACATTCCAGTAGAGATTCCACTAAGTAGTATTGAATATGAGACAAGTTAGCGACAGCTACCCTGTGTATTGGTGTGAAATAGCTGTCTTGCTTAATATTAATTACTAAGCATTCATTCGTAACATTGCATGTTTAGTAACACTGCATGTTGGTTTTATTCCATTGAGTAAAATATGTTTGTTGGTGCCAATCATTAGCATATACACACAAATGTCTGTATATTTTGTTATAATAATTCATAATAATAATACATTTTATTTGTAAGTTCCATTCAAGACTCTTAAGGTCACTTTACACAATTAAAGAATGTATACATCAAATTAAAAAGAAATTCTAATAATTATAATGAAAATTATATTATAAATATATGCTTTGAGTCCTATTTAAAGAAAACAGTGTTTTCCTCAGATTGGGGACCACAAGCACATTAGTTGTAAACTCCTATTTTATTTTACCTTGTTGTGTTGTATAACTTTTTATCTATTGTTTTGTCACTTTGTGCTATTCTTACCTTGTACTGTCCACTTTCTGCAGTAGCAAAGCAAATTTCCCACTTGTGGGACTGACAATATTTGATCTTATTTTATCTTGACCTTAATCATGAACAGGTAACAAAAACTGGAGAACTAAGTACTGGACCGATGATCACAGATAAGGATAGAAATAAGTACAGCAGGTTTAGGTGCCAGGTTTTGTGAAGAGCAAAAACACCATTTGTTATCCTAGGTGACATTTATGCACCCAGGTGGATTGTTCTGCCTATCTGTCTGTCTACTGCCCATCTAATGGACCCTCAATTGAGCCACCATCCATTCCCTTGGTGCCATCCATCTGAGAGTCTGTACTTGGTATTCATGACCACCACTATGGAAATAAAGATGGAACCAAAGGCAAGAGCAATAATCGTGTGTTCATCAGGACAGAGGAGTGGGAAGGGGTTTTAGGGTGGGGGTGGGGGGCTCTGGGTTGGCTAGTGTTGAAGGTAAGAAAACTCATTCCATGGTTCATACTGCAGCTATGGACTCAAATTAAAAAGAAAAACCTGCCAGAGAGGTTAGGATGGTTTTCACTGAAAAAACGAACTCCCTATTTTCTCTCATTGAGCACTCTCACTCTCGCTCCCCCCCTCTCTCTTTCTCTCTTCTTTCCTCTGAGCTGTCAAACTTAGTTAGTGGAATTATAACTTACACCCTGCCATGCCTGACTGGATCTGCTGAATTTAATGAACTAAATGTGAAATTCCAGGAATTAAACTCTGGTAGGGACATCTCGGAGATCTACAAGAACTGCTTTTCAGCAAAGAGCAAAATTTAATGTGTGTTCCAATATGAACTCAGACAGGGTCATTTCCGAGCATTTGGGGACCTTAAAGAACATCAGTTCTGGGGATCCTTAAATAAACTTTCTTGTCTATTTGTGTTTGGAATGAGAAAAAGAATGAATACTTCATTTGTTCAAATAAAGAAAAATATAATCAGCACTTCAATAAATGCCACAAAATAGTAGAAGAATTAAATGCATACAAGGGGAAATTTTAAACAACTTTTAACTTTTAAACATCTAAACTGTCAATACAAATACATTTTTTTAAAAATACCGAAATACCACAAAATAAGTTACAATCTGTGCCTACAATGTGCATTTGTATTTATTTGTTTGTTTATTTACTCTAAAGCAATAATAATCTTCCAATATCATCACTTACACAAACGTGTCAACAAAAACTTTTAAAAGCTCTAAGCCACACTACGCCCCTTATAGCAAGACTATCCCATGCTCCATTTTTTTCTTTTGTTTTGTTTTTTTCCTTTTACATAATTAACAAACAGTACATAATTTACATTAATTAAACATAACTTTCACTGTGTCCTAAAATCATGAATGTGCAGACCAGTAGAAGCAGTTTTATGTCTTCTCCTGTTATGTTTTTGGAAGATATGTTTCAAAACTTCATATCAAAATGTGACCTGGAAATTATTTATTTTTATTTTTCCTGTGCAAATACAACATTGTATCAAACGCTCCTCCTTTAAAAGCCTAAAGAAATCTACATTTCTGTACTTACTTTCGTGGATTTAGAGCCTAAATAGGGTCATTTTGAACAGAACATTAGGAGAACCATGTTACTGCTCATCATACTAATTTGCTTGCAAAAGACTTGTATTGTGTTCTAAAAAATGAGTTTATGCTTTAAAGTGTGAGTGAAGCTCCTGATTTGTAAAAGGAAAAGACACAAGGCCAAGAGAGAGAGAGAGAGGGTGCAGTGATTGTCATTCGGAGAGACACTCGTCCTTGAGTGAGAGAGATTAAGGGAAACAGTCATTAATTACAGCACAGCTGAGGACAGAGCGAAGATGTGACAGGATGACCCTGAGAACACACACACTCCAACACGCCTGCATGTCGGCAAACACTCCCGCGCTTACAGTGACACAGGAAAACCGATGCATAAACTGGCCCAGCACAATGCTTTAATGAAAAGAGGCAACTCCTGTGAGTTCCACTTAACTCTGTATTTTGTCAAGTTATGATCCAGTAATATTTTGGAGAGCAAATTGACCGATTGGCTCTGCTGTCACTGCACCTAGCATGGTGATGTCACACCCTGTCAGTGTGTGATAGGGTTTGTTACCATTTTGCAGCTGTACTGTCCTAAACCTGGCTGACCTGCTGGATTTCCCATTTAGCATTAAGATTGGTCAGGTGAATTTTCCTTTCTTTAATGATATGACTGACTGGCCAACCCATTTCTCCACATAGCGTTTACGGAATGTTGCTAAATTCTCACACACACCAAGGAACCTTCACTGGCTCCCTGTGGCTACTTGCATTAAGTTAAAAACCTGAACACTTGCTTCAAGGTCAACAGACTTGCACCACCATTCTTATCAGCACTGATCAAGCAGCTTGTCACTGCTCATCCTGTCAGAGCTTCAAGCACGGCTCGTCTTGAGCCTCCGTTGCTCAAAAGAAGAGGAAGACATGCATCAAGACTCTTTTCAGCCTTGGCCTCCCAGTGGTGGAACAAAATCCCTCACTGTCTTCAAGCATCACCTGAAGACCCACCTCTTAGTCACCAAGGAGCACCTGGATGACTAACCAGTCCTCTCTTTTATCTCTTATATGTCTTTTTCTTTACATAAAAAACCCCTCTTTCCCTTGCCCTCTTAACTGTTTGTCCTTGTGTATTAACCTCTGACTTTTTCTTTGACAGGGTTTGTTAAGGGGTGTAACTTACCTTACAGTAAGTTGGTAAAAAAATAACTTGATCTTAGTGTAGCTTTACAGGTATAAAGAACAGATGTGGAATACTGAAGCACAAATGTTTGTTACTCTGGATAAGTATTTTTATGGAATTTAGTATATGCTCTTATCCAGAGCGACACACATCAGTGCTTCAGTATTCCACATCTGTTCTTCATACCTGTAAAGGTACACTAAGACAAACGCCTGCTTTTAACCTTTACTTTCAACTAAGTTATACACAGTGCTTCCTGGGTGCTGTGTTCCTGGCTCCCCCTGCTTCATTTGGTGAATGGGTTAAGTGCAGAGGAAGAATTTCATGCTGTTCATGTATGACAGAATGTTCAAAGTTTAATACACAAATAAGGAAAAACAAATTAAGAGGGTATAAAAAAAGGATAGTATATAGCACTTGACTGTATATTTATACCCCTCTGTTCTGTATGGGTCCTGTTAGTATCCCTTTTAATCTTTTCTTTCTCTTTCACTGCAAAAGAAAGGAAGACTGGTCTGTGTGTTTGTCTACCCGTGTGTCCGTGCAATTCACAAACATTAAAAGCTACAAATATGCTGTAAGGCCTCATAAATATAAAAACAGGTATGACTGTATAGTTAAGTTTTCCTTCCCGCAAACTGATGGGTGAGCTGAATCTCTCTGTCTCTCTGTCTCTCTGTCTCTCTCTCTCTCTCTCTCTATCTCTCTCTATCTCTCTCTCTCTCTCCCTCTCTATCTCCCTCTTTCTCTCTCCTTCTCTCTTTCCCTCTCTCTCTCACT
>JBBMFX010000016.1:9988362-9998667 GCA_037832545.1 Rhabdalestes septentrionalis | reverse complement strand
CACACACACACACACACACACACACACACACACACACACACACACACACACACACACACACACACACACATGTTCATGCACAAACACATGTACTATACTCCAGATTCAATTTGGGGCCTATACTTTAAGCTGGAAGTGCAGAGGGTGAGGGATTTAAACAGGCCTGATATAAACATATGGCACGCTTTTAGGCCATGTTGTTGAGCTGTTATTACCGACAGGGCTAGGTGGGATATACTTGCGATTATGTGTGTGCGTCCTGTTCCCCAGCTGTCAGCGGTATGGCGGTGCACACTGCAGTGATGGAATTAAACTCACCCTCACACCTGCTCGCTCACACACATCCTTCATTTGAATGAGAGAGGAGTCAAATAAACCACACACACAGCAGGTAAAACATGCAGTATTCATTACCTCGGCCTGCGCAGCTGGGAAAAACAAAAGTGCAATGAGAGAAAGAAAGGGAGACAGATAGAGAAGATCCAGAAGAGCGAACAGATCTAGCACATTGATACACCAGCTGTGGATCCTGCATTTCACTTTGTCTCAATTCATTTCCATTAGCATCCTTGCTGTGTATGAAAACACAATTATTTTTCATAGTAATCATCTATAGCTTTTCTCGGCTACCTGCCTTTGAATTTGACTTATTCATTTTATAATAATAATTATTAATGGGCCTCTGTGATGCCATGCAACCTTTCCGCTGCATTTTTCTTTGTGTGATTCTGTGGTAGACTCAGTTTTCCTTTTCTTACAGAACCTTCAATGGATGGTTATAAATAGAACTATTCATTGCACACGCGATGCATGAGTCTAAAAACCTTCATAAACCGTTGCCAGGCCTGGATTTCTGGTGCTGTAGTTTTAATATTTTATAACCAGCTCTGATCCCTATAATGTTAACATCACATGTAACCACTGCACAGCTGCTCTTTGTTAGTGACCAGTAGAAATATCAACATTCCAGTGCTTTTCAGACTCTGGGCCAGAGCGTGGGGCTAAGTTGGTTGCAAGGAAGCAGGCTGTGTGCAGCACACACATTATTTCATATAAGTGTGGATTGTTTGCTAATCTATTAGTAATCATTATTAGTAATCTGGATCACTTGATAATTGTAATTGTAATATCGACCATTGTCATTGCTGTTGTCAAATTTATGCTAATGACACAGTCAGAACTCCTAAACTTTAACAAACCTGCAGTGAAGACCCAGATGTTCACATGCCCATCCAGCACTCCAGATCCACATAATGTTTTGGGCAGCTGGTGGCCTGAAGGTAAGGGAGCTGCCCCTGTGATTGGAAGGCAATTAGTTTGAATCTGCTATAATGCCAGTGCCGCTGATACCACTGAGGAGCCATTGAGCAAGGTATCGTTCCCACACACTGCCCCCCAGGTGCCAAGGTCAACTGCCCACTGCTTCACTCAGGTGAATGGGTTAAATGCAAAGGGCAATCCTCTTACAGTTCATGCAGCGTGCTGTGCTGTGCTATGGTGTGTTCATGCATGACAAAAGGTTCACTTCATAAGTAAATGTTCTTGGATGCACACTTAAAAGGAAGAAGAAGGATTTTTACACCTTTAAAAAGCTTTTCACACTCCCATATCATTAAAGCAGTTCTTCAATGGCATGGCAGATAAACTTGCAGGCAGACAAACTGGTCAAACTCTATTCTGATACATGCGGTTAGTTTATCTACAAATGCTCAGTTTGTTAGTGGCCCCATCACAGACATGTGTCTTGTATTTCTTATCACTATACTTATACAGTTTGGTTGATTTAAAAAAACTATAAGGTTATAATTTCCAACGTTGTCCCTTAGAAGGAAACATTGTCTTTAAGACTGATTAAAACAATCTGTGTTGTGTCTTCCTCAAAAAGCAATCCAGGGTGAACTACTCATAGCTTCAACTTGAATGGGTGGGATTAAAGTGCTTAATGGGCAGATGTCTATAAATGTGTAGGCTTTATCAGAAACAGTACATTCAAAATGCAATGTTTTTTGCAGATTAGTATTAGCAAGCAAAATAGTTGACTGAATTCAGATTGAAAAAGTTGACTATGTCTATTAGATATTGTTCCTCATTAAAAAAAAATTTTTTAATCATTCCAGTTACTTTTCTGAGGCTTTTCGCTCAATCAATTTGATAAAAAAAATAATGCCTAGTTAAAAGCTGTTAAATTGTTTACACTGTGTTGTGAGATTGGTTTTGTTTGGGGTCTATGACAAATAAACAAAGGTTAGAATACTTCCCATGTTTATAAATGTCTTTAGTCTCAGTAGGAGTTAGATAGCTCTCTCTCTCTCTGCCTCTCTCTCCCTCTACCTCTCTCTCCCTCTCTCTCCCTCTCCCTCTCTCTCTCTCTCTCTCTCTCTGCTCTCTGAAAAGTAAGTACACTTGTCATAACCTGAGCTAATTTACGGGTTAATTAAAACTACACATCACTAATTGCTTTATAAACCCACAGAATAAAAGGAATTTGCATGGAATTGAACTCCACAGGGAAGCAGCTGTTCTGAAAAAGTGCAAGGGGCAGCAATCCAGCATGGGGACACGGACCGTGCATTGAGAGAAAAGGATATGATTTCTAACCATTTCTGATTAGAGCATTAGACCTGCAGAGCACGACTAACATGTGAACTCCTGAGGGCCGCTGAGAGGATGAAAAACGGGGATGGAGGGATTGGAGAGTAATTATCTCACAATGAAAGGGAGGAACATGGCTGTCAGTCATGTCAGTGAGCAGTAATTGTTCTTACAGAAGCAGAATGGTGTTAACACGGTCACATTACTCCAGAGCCATTTCCACACAAAGCCCTTTCTTGGTGCCCTCATCAATGATTTAGTAGCCAACAATCGCATCACCCAAACAACAAACAAAGCCCATCTCAATGCAGAGTGAGTTTTCCCCCGGGATCTCTTACACAGAGAGGAGTTTTGAAGCCAAAGGCCTAGTACAGGTTAAGTGGTTGCTTTTAAATGTGACAAGCCTCTTGCAGAAGTCCCTTTTAGGTTTACAGTTATTTAAAGAACCCTTTTGTAAAGGTAAATAACCTTTAGAATCTGGACAGGTATTAAACATTTTGAATGTGAGTCATGTGATATATTTAAGTCTTTAACTTTGTCCAGAAATCTTATCATTAAACTGTAAAGAACCTCAGTATTCTATACCATTTTTGCATAACAGCCAACAACCATTCTCGTAACTTTTCAAAATAAAGCCCACTTAGTTCCATTATTGTCTATGGAGGCACAGTGACTGAAGTATGCTCCTCTACACTGTGTCGTGCTCTTTGAGATTTTAATGTAAATAAAATGAAGAAAGAGCACCATCACAGCTGAGTAATCACTAAGGATGATGCTTTCATTTTAATCAGTCACTCATCCAATGAAGAGGAAGCATTAGTTTAGACGGTTAGTACATTTTGAACACCCAGATATGTTTGACACACTATAAACAGATTGCCTAACAGATTGAAAGTGAAAAAGAGACTTATACCTGCTTGTACTGTATATAAAAATAGTAATTTGGCAGTGTTTATCAATTACATTTAAGGTCCTACATGCCTTGAATCGAAAAATTCAACCTTTTGAACGCTGAGCATGATAAAGTAATGCAAAAGTTAATTTTATATGTTATTTATTTTGGTTCCACACTTTATTTTCCAGTTTAATACAACTTTGATGCTTTCATTCATCAGTGTTCCCTCTCTATAAGGGACAAAGTGTGCCTTGCACAAATATTCTACACATCCACTGGGAACCTGTGTGCTGTGGGCTTGTAGCTTCATGTCCTTCTCATCTGATGAGCCATTTCTGTCATCTAAATAACATATTTCTTCGGTGTAATCATGATCTGAAGAAAGTTACTACAGACGTAAAACTGTAAGATATTCAGTGTCCTTGCAGTAATGACATATAATCAGAAGTTATTCCTGCTCTTTAAACTGGAAAACCTCACTCTAGAGGCTACTCTGGCACTGCTATGAGAGGAAAACAGACGGGTTTACAACAGAAGTAATGGTGCCCAAATGTTCATTTAGGCTTGAGGATCCCTTTGAAATAAATACCTTTGAAGGGCTCTTGGCTTGGGCATACAATTTCAAGAATTTTTTGTTATAAAGGTAGGACCTTTACATGTTGAAAAATATGCATATTTTTAGTTTCGGAAAAAAAAACCTCATATAGAAAGGTTCCTTAAAGAAGCAAAAGTGGTTATTCTATATAGCCAAAGCGAACAATGATATATATACATGTGTTCTGTGATTCAGACTTGTGTGTGTGTGTATGTGTGAGAATCCCGTTGGTGTTAACAATGCTTTTAACAAACTAGGAGCATAGAGATGAACATTCACACATGAAGATGACTGCAAATGTTTGAACGAGCTTTTTCCTCTACAGACAGCTCTTCAACATGAACAGAAGGATTGGCAAAGCGTAAAGAAAAGGGAATAACAGTACAAGTGCTAGACTACACAACTGCAATGTGTTTGAGATGTCAAATTTAGCCTATAGCTCCTGGGGAACTGTGGTGGTGAACATCAGGTGTGGAGCAAGAATCCAGAATTCAGGAGAGGCTGAACAGAAACCAGAGTAAGATCCATCTGCAGTGTTTCTTTGTTTGTAAAACTAAAATATAAAGCACTACAGATGGTAGATTACTTTAACCAGTAAATGAAGTGACTGCCTCTCATGCATGTGATTTTAATTTCTGATAAACAAATCTACAGTTTGGACAATCCATGATTTTTCTCAGCTCGTACTTCCCTAATGACAGTAATGATGGTGGCGTGAATTATTTTCTGTATTTAGTGACATTTGGGGTGTTCAGTCAGTAAAACACCTTTAAGTAACATTTTGTACTAGTGCTGGAAATGATATTATGGTTAGGATTTCTTTACTTATATGCAATGATTTTCTTTTTCCTTCTTTGAAAATGATCTGCTAAATGACATGTTTTACACAATGGGCTGTTTGTAAGAAAATACAAAAGTATGTGAATAAAGTATTTAAATCTGGAATAACCCTTATTTCCTAGTGGCTGAATCTACATATTTTGAAAGAGTTTTTGTGCAAGATTTTCTTCCATTTTAAGAGAGCAAGAATTTATTTTTTATGATATCTAGAAATCTCAGAGAGTTTAGTTTGTTATCTTGGCATCTCAGAATGCCCACTAGCGTTTACAGACAGAGACTACCTGAGACTAAATTGTCCATGTGAATCTGGCATAAAAATAAGATAACTGGCTGCAATTGTTAGGTTTTGCCAAACTAAAACTGGTTTAATTGCTGATATGTTTTCTGAGGCAGGTCCCTGGTAGACTCAGTATTCTAGGCTATATGAACTTTACTTTATACCTATTATTTAAAAATGAACGTTTGGTTAATACGACTCTTATTTTCACTCAATTTTTCAGCACTTTTCTACTCTTGCACCAGGTAATAACAAACAGTCATTAACATGAATTCAGAAAAAATGTTTCAAATACACTGTTTGGTTGAGTTCCATTTTCCGACACTCTGGCTTTCCAGATCAGGGTACTTGTGGCACTTTATCCCTCACAAACTGGTCAAAACCCTGACCAACTATCCTTCAGAATCTCCTCTGGCAAGTGTAGCACTTTTGGAAACAGTTTCAGTTGTTAAAATGTGCTATATAAATAAAACTGTATTGGATTGGATTGGATTTAAGTCAATGATTCCCTGCCCCGTCGTCAGAAAGCTTCAGACAATTCACGTCTTTGTTGCTTGGGTTAGATGCATTGGGAGATAGCAAAGGGTGTTCGGGCATAACAGATACGGCTACATACTCCACAGAAAGGGCATAAAGGTCAGGCATACATGCCGAAAAATATTGCATCATATCATGTATGACCAGATAGAGTAAATGTATTGAGGTACGCCTTCACATAAGGCCCTGACACTCCCACTTCACCTAAGACACACCACACACACTTCCTTCATTTTAAACATGCATTACAGCTTGGTCACAAACACACACATGCACCCACTGCTAAACATATTCCCCTCTCATGCCTCCTGTGGTTATAAATTGAAATATGAGGGAGTGTGGTACCATTACAGTTTAGCTGCTATGAGCTTTCATCATGGAGGCTTCTGGCTCTTATTACTATATAAGCAGATAACTGTCATTCACTATTATGATTAACTGCATGCCTTTTCTCACCATGTTTAGCCTTTTAACTGAGAAAAGAAATGCCCTATTCTCCACGAACCTCCTCCAACAGTGAATGTTATGATGATTAGTGCTAAATTAGTGCAAACAAACTGAAGATTTGAGTTGACTGTGGGTGTGTCTCAGTACAGAGAATGTCAAGCATGGCCATTCTTGGGAGTTCAGATCTAGCAAGTAAAGTTAGGAGTCCAGACTCCACAAGACAGGAGGATGTATTGCACTGAAACCACAGCTCAGATTTGTTCAGGAGTCAAGACTCAAGAGCATTTTCACTGTGATATTACAATAAAATAACTTATAATACCTCACATTACCTGCATTATTAGTTAATTACTAATGTCATGATTTGTGCATATAAGGGAGCCAGTGGTGAGTGGGATGGGAGGTTGTCATTTCAGGCTCACAGTTATGTGCTAGTTTCACTGCTCCCTTTTCTCCTAATTTGTGTGACATGCATTCTGTTACTTGACTACTCATGGCCAAACAAGTTGCCTCTGGATGCCTCCCCTATAAATTCAGGAGTGAAGGACACTTTGTTGTATATGAACTGTAATTTGCTGTAACTGATGATGTTTCCATAAGAACAGAGAAAAATATATATGGAGAAAAACTTTTTTTTTCTGGTTCAAAAGTTGAAATATACAACCCAGTCCCTGATGTCAAAATAGGCCATACATGTGTCTTGTTATCAGAAAGTTTGAGAGGGGGACAGCATGCAGGTTTAGTGAATCGCTTAACACCATCTGCTGTAGCTTCCAGTACAGAAATTCTGTGCTGTTAAACTGATTATGAAGTAACACAATCTAAATATGTGTAAAACTGAGCTCTCCAGGCGTGACTGCACAATTCACTGCATTTACACTGTATCTAAACTATTCAATTACCAGATTAAATGTTGTATTTGGAAAGTTTTTAGCTTCCAGCACCTTTATCATGGTCTTGCCTCTCACACCCCAACTCCTGACTGTCTTGGTCACCCAGTTGGTTGCATGTGGGCCTCCTATATTTTCCACTACTTTACCCAGCCCAAACCAACTTGTGTTGTCTGTTCACTGTCATATTATCCTGTGTGGTGTGAGTGAATCTGCCGTGTGTTCTCTCCTCAGCCCTGAGTGTAGATTTGTCTTTTGTGAATATTTAACCGATTCGCTCAGTGAAGCAACAGCCAGCCAGGAACACATTGCCTGGGGAGCAGTGTGTGGGGATGATACCTCGTTTAAAGGTACCTCAGTGTTGCCAGTGCAGTCCTTTCAAGTATACAACCTTCCGATTACTAGGGCAGATCCCTAACCACCAGTAAAACTCTGGCTCACACTACCTCCTTCATAGTACATGATCACTACCCACCGGATATCCTGCACTGGCTTCGTGCCAGCCTGACCCATTGGAGGGACGTTCATTCCACCTACAGCATTCTGAAAAGGGTTTTGTTGATCTGAACTCTGGGCTGAGCCTTCCCTCACATGAGCCAGTGCCAGAGCGTTTGTGTTTCGCTCTACCCTTTGTTCCTGTTCCCGCCTGTGGATTAAAGCCTGTGGATTAAACTCCTTTGTGTGTGTCCTTCTTTCCCCACCTCCAGCGACAAACTTTTGCTGCATAGAACCATCAGTATTTTGTGGTTTGTGCTTTTGCTTGGTCGTACACTGTGATGTTACCAAAAATGCAAAAGTGCTTGTTATGTGAGACACACAATTGTCAACATCTTGCAGTCTGAGCGTTCCTCATTATTTCTGAAAGAGCTTGTTACAGTGTCACCAACACATTGAACTTTGGGATATATATATATATACTTAGCCCAGTTTTGGTCTTTGTGAATGTGTGCATTTAGTTGGTGTGCAGTTATGTGCACAGTGAAATGGGACAGACTTCGGGACAGACTGTGTCTGAAACAGCTGCTGTGATGTAGAAGAAGTGGTGTTTTATGTTTAAAGTAGAATTTTCTGTATTTAACAATGTAAAAGTTATTTTAGTGCATCTTTTTTAAATGGTTTGTTTTTCTCTCGTATTTTCAGCGTAAGATCAAGAGACATGACATTCGGCAAAACAAACAATTATTCTAAAGCAAGACAGAAGATGAGCTGTTTGTGCATTTAACCTCCTTTATACTGTTTTAATGATAGTTTAATTGTCTAAGATTAAATATTACCATGGGAAGGCATAACCATTCACTGTATTCTCGGCTCTGCTTGAACAGCAGTAGTGCTGCATTACTTGTGCTGGTGTTATTCTGAGACACAGACTAATACCTAATATGTCTCTCTCCTCACGCCATCTCAGTCTGCCTCACATCGATATATTTTGGATGAAAATCAATGCGCTGCTTCGCTGTAATGTGATTGATCGTGTTTATGTTATAACAGATGTGTGGGATAGAGTGAATCTCATTTTGGGGTCAGTGGAATAAATCAAATTAAATGAAATGATTGGCACCCTACACCTTGGGGTCGATTCTCTGGTCCACACTTTCTCTGCACCTTGGGCTTGTATACTAATTCGGTGCCTTGTGTCTGATTTCATTCTCTGAACTTTACCATGATAGATGGGTAAGGCTGTTTAGCCTGGATGTCACTTCGCATTTATACGCCGGTGATACAGAAAGTTGTTGGCAACCATTTAAGAGTCCCATTATGAGAACTATTTTAGATTGCTGAAAACGAAAAATTAAAAAGATGTCTGGTTGGACAGTTAGCATTAATTTGCGAATGAAAGCAAAAATAACAAAAAAATCAAACAAAACGAATAAGACCAGATTTAAACTGTATCAGTTCTCTCCTCATGGTACGTCAGTGTAAAATGTGGTTATCATATGATGTCTGGTATGGGTAATCAGAGGTTAAATATACTATATTTACTATATAGTGTGTTAGTGTGTTAATATTAGGGGTGAAGCTCAAATAATGTGTTTTTTACAAATATGGTATTCGGACAAAGACTTTGTGTAAAGACCCCCCCCCCCCAAATCGCATCATTCATATGTAGGGGCGAACTGGAATTTGTTTGGTCTGGAAAACTCGAGAACGGCCGTACAACCCTGAAGTTAGCTCCTGATGCACAGCTACTATTCCAAATATTCGTTCCACCTTAAAAGCTGATCTCCAGGCGACAATATCACCATTTCTTTATCTCAATAAAGTTTCACCCACTACAGGCGAAAATAAGGAGCTGTGAATAAGGGGATAACTTCAGTGTTGGATGTCCGTCCCGAGATCAGCCAGCAGGCAGCAAAAACCATAAACCCACCACCCCCCACCCCAGGACCACGTCTGATAGTGCCCGCCCATGGTCATTTATATATATATTTATCTATATATAAATACTTAAATATATATATATAAATACTTTTTAAAAAATTGTATTCAGGAACACTGACCCTCTTCCCCAACACACGCCCGTTTGGGTACTCGCCCAGCGATCAGAAAGTCGTGGGTCGATCCTGAAGATCACTAGGTATCTCAAAGGTACCCTTTCGTAAGGTACTGTCCCCACACATTGCTCCCCGGGCGCAGAGTTCATGGCTGCTGTTGCTTCACTTGGTGAATGGGTTAAATGCAGAGGAAGAATTTCATGCTGTTCACACTGTGTGCAGTGATGTGTTCACATGTGACTGATTGATCACTTTCACTTTTAGATCGCTGGGCGAGTACCCGCACGGGCGTGTGATTGGGAAGGGGGGTAGTGTTCCTGAATACAAATTTTTTTTAAGTATTTGTCCGAACACATTATTTGTGCCATTTTGAATACCACATTCGGATTCGCCCCGCCCCCTCCCCTCGTCACACGCTCAAGTTCAGGATTCGATTTTTGAGGGGGGCAGATGGAGTTTGCGCTGCATTGAAATTTTACTCGAACATAAATACAAATAGGAATATGAATTCTTTTTCCCATTTAACAAATACAAATACAAATACAGATACGAATAGCGGCCGCTCTGCACACTATTACTATATATATATATGTTACGATTGGGGTCAAGTCCCAACTGCTAATGTCACCACTGAGGTAACCTTGAGCAAGGTCCCGTCACCTGCCACTGCTCCCTGGGCGCCTCACTGGTGGCAACCCACTGCTTCACTCAGGGAATGGGTTAAATATATATATATATTT
>JBBMFX010000016.1:9923929-9934261 GCA_037832545.1 Rhabdalestes septentrionalis | reverse complement strand
CTCTCTCTCTCTCTCTCTCGCTCTCTCTCTCTCTCTCTCGCTCTCTCTTGTTTTCTCCCTCTCTCTCTCTATCTCTCTCTCTCTCTCTCTCTCTCTCTCTCTCTCTCTCTCTCTCTCTCTATCTATCTATCTATCTATCTATCTGTCTATCTATCTATCTATCTATCTATCTCTTTGGGTCTATATATATATATATATATATATATGCATGATAGGAACACTCTCCACACAAGAGCAGTTTCTGATTCAGAGCCAGTGCCGTGGTGCTGCTGGTTTCAGGTGTTGTCGGCTATCATCCAGCCATCAATTGTATTAAACAGTTGAGCATGCAAACAGAGCCGCAGTCACTGAGCTTTGTCAGAGACGGAGCTAGTAAATATTTAAACACTACGCACTGTGGGCTGTTATTGATATTGTTTGACACAGTTGTGAGTGTGTGTGTTTGTCTCATAGTATGTCATTGTCTTTCTGTCACTCCTTCCTCTTAGAACCTCGGCAGAACAAACCATCTTTACCCCATTCACTGTATGTAAATTAAAGAGAGGGAGGTGATTGTGTACACAGAGAGTCAACAAATCAAGCTGTTATTTGTGTTCATTAACAAAAGTTAGCTTGAGTCCCTTTACACTGTCAAAGATGCAAAGCAGGTCATTACTTGTCAAGATCATTTGTATTGTACCTGAAGTAAGTACTGTAAATAAGCTTTGAAATGTAATAAGCCTGCAATTTGAAGGTGTTAATTTGTCAGATGTTTCATTAGTCCTAGTACTGGCAACATTTCTGTATGCAGAAACGTTAGTTTCAATAGTGAGATGGCTTCAAACAAAGGAAGACCTTACATTGGCCATGTAATTGTAGACCTAATGGTATATTGGGGATCTATTATTATGGTTTGGAGAAGTAACTCCTTTTAAGATGTTTATCTGTCCTTCTAGTAATCTATAACATTTAGTTTCATTTTAACTAGACACAATGTTTCTCTGTGAAGTTAAAAATATTTGGGTTTCCCACCTTTCAGCAATATTAGTGTCCAAGAAGAATTAGTCTGCATGTACATTGGCGCAGTGGTGTAACTATAGCAGGTTCAGCAGGTGCAGTCGCACACAGGCCCATGATCCCTCGGGACCCGTCACTACCCCAGACCCGCCTCCTTAAAAAAAACAAAAAAACTCAGCATTAAAAATCCAACCATCAAATAAAAACGTGCGTAATCCAGGTCTGCAGCGGTTTGCAGAAAGCTCCAGTAAAAAGACGCGTGGCTGCCATGAAGCACCTTCAGCCAAAAGATGCGAAATCTCAGGCTGTTTCGTTTTGCTGCAGAAATACAGCAGCAAGCATGTAGTACAGTATTTTTGTATTTATAATTGCAATCTAGATAAACTACCTCTGTGCTTCTGCTTCTTTGCAGAGATGATTGTAGTCATCCTTAATGTGTATTGCATGTATCAGAGCTAAAACACCCTCGGGATAAGGGCCCAGTATAAGGGCCCGGATCAAATTTCCACACCTGGGCCCATGACTATGTTGTTACGCCACTGCCTTGGAGCTTATGAAAAAGAAAGAAAAATATGTATGCTGATTTTTTTACAGAGTTGTAAATGGAAGGATGATTTAATTTTCCAAAAATGAGTTGACAAAAACTGCATGTGTCCTGTTATTTCCTTTGAAATTTTCATAGCAGAAAATGTCTGATAGATGCATAAAAGGACTGCAAAGCTTCAACTCTCCATAGAGTAGTTCTCAGCATTTACAAACATTCCCTTCTCCACTAACCAGCCCATGATAACTCCAGGAGATGATGCAGTACATCTTTTGCCTGTTCTCAACTATTACTTCAACATCTTCCTCATGCTACGTTATATTTCTTCCTCCTCCCCGGGAGGGCTAGTTTTCTTTTTAATTTCTCTTCTGAAAACTAGGATCCCAAACTCTTTCTAAAACTGAAACAGTTCCTAAAATCTTTCGTGTTATTGATCGTTTTATTGAACAGTGTGTTGCCAGATCTGTAGTGAATGAACTGCTTGAGAAATTATATGAAAAATGTGAATCAGTAGCGCAAAACTCCTTGTCAATGACAGCACTCATTAATTGTTTTTGGTGCACATCATTATACAATATGAGAACGTTGAATGTTAGAATGGCCCATTCAGTTCAACAGAACTTTCAGCAGCACACTTTAAATTTAAACGAACATAAAATGTTTCAGTATACCCATTAAAATGAACCTATATACAACTGGTGATGGTAATGTGTATTTTTACAAATAAATTTACAGAGCAAGTTACTCTAAAAAGCATGGATACATTTTTTTGGGAGGTTTAATGAAATCTAATTAATAAGTTATTCAACTAATTCAAGCCTCACAAAAAATTCGGTATGTACATAGACCTGCATATATAATATATTCTTTTGTAAATATACCGTCCTTGTAGATATACCTTCCTTGTTCACCAAATTCATTTGATGTCGTACAATCTATGTTAATCATCCTCGTTTTAAACAATCAAATACCAGTAATTTACTCATTTCTTAACCTTTTCAGCTTGAGCCTAAATGTTGACCTCTGTTTATTTGGATGTACTTTACTGCCAGGTTTGTTTTGCAGCACATTTGATTTTGAGCAAATATATTGATTTAGTCGAGGACAGGTCTGTGTAATAAAGATGACTGAGGATTTGCCTGGATTGATGTGAGTGGCTGTGTGTAAATGCCTCCAATCAGAGGCCATTCAGTCGCTCAATGCGTCATTATTGAAATGTTCAAATGCATTATAATTAAAGGTGCACCAATCATTAAATTTTATTGCTGATTCCTCTACAGTGAAATTGTAGCTTTGTTTTCTACACACATATTTTCCCAAGACTTTCAATAACTGCTTGAAAAACAAAGTTAATTTAGTTAGTATTAAGTTATGTTTGGACATGCCTGCCAGCTTGTGAACGCCAAGAGGTTAATTCGTCAGGTTGACCTTAACCGGAGTCGCTGCTGTGGTGGCACTTTTTGCATTATTGATCAGGTGGTTAAGACCAAATGCATCGTAAAAGCATTCTGCTTTTAACTCTGCTGGGCTACGAGGTGTGTTACGCCTCCATTACTGAAATTCTTTATACATGGGGGAACACATTTTAAATTCGGCTGTCAGATTAAGTCATTGAATCCACACATCCAACTGTTTCATTGGTACCAGAAGAGTAGAAATTAAAGGCCCTCAGAAGGACCAGTGCACGCTTATTTGGAACCATTTTTATCTTAATTCTGGAGGCAATAAGTAGACATTTGCTCTTTAAAGCTCTTTCCAGGAAAAAGGCTTTCTGTTTGGGGATTTTTTTAATTTTGTATCTGGACACTAAAGCACTATTTGTGGTGGGAGCCCCAGAACACCTGACACCTGCAGATGGTGTTGACCTTTCTGGGCTGCCCACCCACAGCTGGACCCTGGTGGAGTCGTTAATGCTGCCTGCTCTGGGTCATTAGCACACTGGTCTTTCTAGCACACAGATGGAAGCTGTATAGCTATAGCACTGGTAGGAAAACTGAAAGTGAAGCTGAGAGAAACCAGGGGGAGGTTCTAAAGGCGGACAGAGAGACGATGGTGCGAGGGCAGGTTTACTAAAATCTCTTGCATTTCTTTCTGCTTATTTAACTGCAAGGGTGGCCTCAGCACTGTTTTAATGGAAAATTCATTATGCCTCAAGCTCACTACTGTGCCTGTGTGTGTGTGTGTGAGTGTGATTGTGTTACTGTTGCAGGAAGTATCATCAGTAGATTTGTTGTTTGTCATTAGAGAGCTCATAAAACTCTCCAGTTTGATGCTGCATCATGTTAGGTGTAATAGCTTTGCGTAGGGTTAACATTCTTATCTAATATTATGGCTAATATTATGGCCAATAACTATTAAACTTTTAAACCCCATGAACGCATTTTGCGTTCATTTTTTGTTAACCTTAGCCTCAGACTCATAACTCACTACAGGACTAACACACATGCATGATACACATATCACTGAAATTGAGAATACTTACCCTAAGTCCCATGTTTGTGCAATATATTATTCCAGACTAATCGTGCGCGCAAAGGTTTCTCACAAAATCACACTGCAGAAACTGTCACTTTTAGCAGCCTCTATTGTTTAAGGACTTTAAATTGGAACACATGGAGATTAATTACAGCAGCTGTTGAGTATGTTTGAGTTCCATAGTTTCATGTCTCAGTGTCTGTCGTCCTTCAGGTAGTGTTGCATTCAGGATTCTCCTTAGTTTGTGTTTTTGGCCATTATACCCTTTGTTTTGAGTTTTCAAGATAAAGAAAGAAAGAGAGATTGAAGTCTGCATCTGTACCTCCTTTCTTAATCAGGCACACCCCGTTGTGACCGAAACTTCCTAAAACATCCATATTATTTACTTTAGGTGCACATTTACTGCAGTGATGGTCCACACACTCATTGTTGGATTTAATGTAACACATTTGTCATAATTCATCATAATATTTCGTTCTATATATTAAATATATATTTCTTTCCATTCCGTCGCTATATTTTTTTCCGAATGCTATCCTATGTTTTTATCTGTTGAGGAATCATGTTTTTGGGTCATCTGATCAACATCTTCAGCAGTAATAACGATACCAAGGAAGCTCAAATTCAAATTCTGTCTGGAAATAAACAAATATTTAAGCCATAGAATGTCCCAGTCTGGAAATAATTATATAACAATGGTTTTGGACCTTTACCCCACACATTTCTAAGGTTAAATCTCTACTGAACAGCATTGTCTTGTAGAAATAAAAGAAAAAAGTCAAATTTCACTAGGCGAAAACTTTGTGAATAAAAATTATATCAGCATTGTTCTTGTTAGTTTCACATCAAATAATAACATAATAACATACATAGCCCTGTGTCTTCTGAAAAAGACAACATAAGCATTCATTGCCTACTTATGGAATTAAAATACTACAGCCTAATAAATAAAGGGATGCAAAAATGTTAAAAGGCCCAAAGTTCAAAGGGTTAATAGATAACTAGTAGGACTGAATGCAAAAGAATGAAAAGTTACTGTTGATATAATCAGTAATTCATCAGTAGTTACTGTGTGTAAATGTAGTACATGTAAGACTTGCTAATTAACAACAAACTACCCCAATCATTAATATACTAAAACCTACTTAAGATTAATCACTGATTGGTATTTAGTGGTAGTATTTACTATTCATATTCCTTTAGTATTTCTTTACTTCTCTTTCACTCTGCATAGCCCAAATATATCTGTACCATATATCTATCTGTACAGCAGGAAAACAGACCCTGCACATGACATCAGGGTTCTGAACAGGGTCTGACCTCATACAGAGACTGCTATAAACATGCACATGACACTTTTAACTTTCCATACTCACTTCACTGACATTTTCCAAAACTGCACAAAAAATTGCTGCTAAAAATTTGATGAAAAAAAACTTACCTCTGAATATATATTTATGTGCAACACCTGCCTGTTTGTACTAAATTCTTTGCTTAGATTCTGCAATATAATGTTGCAGCAGTTTCTGCCCGGCTTATTGTCTGTCGTTGTTTTATATTGGTCTGTTATTGCACTACACTGTTTGCCTCTGAAAACGCTATTATTACCCTCTGTGTACTCGTGTATGTGGCTGGGCTGACAGTAAACTCTCTTGAATCTTGAAAACCCAAAAGTTGTTTTCTGTATTTTACTGAGAGAGAAACATAATGGCACATCATTTAAAATGCATTTCCATGTCCATACATCTTAAGTACAGATGAGTAAAACCTACTCTATTGGGGTAACAGTAATGTAATTGAACTACCGATGTTACAGGATTGTTTTACAATAGTACTTACCGCATTTGGCAATACCAATATTGGGGAATTGTAAAAATTAAACTTGTTATCTAATAAACTTGTTGCTTTTAATTTGTGGGATTTTTTCCATAGAATTGCATTTGCATTGGAAATTGTGATACTGTACTTGATACTGATCCTGAATTCCACTGGTATTGTGACAGCCTCTAGTGTGTGTATGTGTGTGAACCTGTGATTGAGTGATAGAGAGAGGGGGAGAGGGAGAGTGAGGGAGAGAGAGAGAGAGTTTGATTCCTCTTGATTCCTCGCCTGCTGAGGGAAAGTAGCTGATGGCAGAAGATGTTGACATGTCTGAGAACGTGTGATCACATCAGCAAGGCTTCAGACTCTTCATCTGTCTGTCTGCAGTATGTAAGGGCATCCTCTACCTTTCGTCTATACCTTCTATCTCCTTTTTCTTCAACTCCACACTCCATTCCTCTCTTTTCTCTTTCGTTCCTCTCCTCCACTCTCCTCTCCCACCCCACCGCCTGGCCCAGTTCTCCACTGACTAGTGCACATTGCTGGGACTGCAATACTGTAATGCTTTGTTCTGTCACATTATACAACATGCAGAGAAGTGGAAACACAGTTACTTTCTGCCCTCTCCCTTTTGAATTGTATGGGTTTATGTGTGTGTGTGTATATGTGTGTGTGCATGTATACATCGGTGTGTGTGTGTGTGTTGTGTGTGTTGTGTGTGTGTTGTGTGTCCTCTGTAGTTTAAATCTGGAGTGTGTTGCTTCAGTGAAGCCCACAGGCAGAAGATAAGCAGCTTTGTTTTGAGAGGTAAAAACCTAAAAACAAACACACACACACACACACACACACACACACACACACACAAACAAGGTAGACCACACACACTTTCTCTCAGGCGCTGACAAACCATCTGCCAAATTTGGACCCACCAATAATGTCTTATCGTGTTTCTGTAAGGTGATGAATTGTTTTTTCCAATAAAAAACAGAGTAAATCTGCTATTTTTATATATTTAGAAATATTTGCTTATTTACATTTCAAAATGCAAAAATAAACTGGCATTAAGTGTCGTTGAACAGTTGTGATTTTGCCTCAGCCACAATAAATGTCAGGCACTGAGATGGAACGAGTGGAGTGTATTCCTGGTGTAAGCAAGAGCGCAGCACCAGTACATGCACTAGGAACTTAAAGCAGTGAATGGATACAGTAGCAGGAAAAAAATTAAACCTGCATTGTTCAGCACATGTGGGATTTTGACTTGCTGTTTCCTGACAATGGAAACTTTCGTTTGCTATAGTCTGGGAAGTGTGCGATTGAAGAGAATTATTTTCGTAGAGTGATGAATTCATACAACACATTTTCTTTGAATTAAGTGGAAAAACCTTGGCAATTTGTTGATATGCTCATCCATGAGTTTACATATACAGTAATGTACAAAAGGCACCAGCAAAAATAATATGAAAAACTGTTTAGATTAGTCGTTTTTTCATGCTAATATTACTAAAATTACTAAATCAAATAAAAAAGACAAATAACATTATACAGTAAATTGTGATTTTATGTGCTGTATATCAGTGTGTTCCTTCTGGAAGCCAGTATTATATGTAGTTACCATCAGAAACCTGGTTTGACTCAATGAGTCCTTCATCAAATTAAATCAGACACTGCTCAGGGAATTTCACAAATCCAAACAACGAACCGAGAAGAAATCTGGAACCAAACCTGTGTTCTCCTAACATGCTTATTAAATATCAACTCATTTTACAAACAAAACAAATCTTACTCTAATGTTAACTTCATTAGCCTATAGATGCAATCACACACTTAGAAAAGTGGCTTTAAATGATTTGCATAGGTACCAAAGACTTTCGCACAGCACTGTATGTGTTTACATGAATGCGAATGAATGTATGCTCCCCTATTTTACAAATAAGTTCCCAAAAGCCTGTTCTGACTCAGAAAGTCTGAAGGTCTACACATAAAACAGATTACATATCCATGTTTCATTTCCATCCAAGGTTTCGATTCTTCACTCACACACACACACACACACACACACATATAAACAGACAGAAATGATTGACATATAGCATATCAGACAAAAAATGGTTGGTGGGGTCTCATTGTTGGACTGCAGGCGGGTGTGGGGCGCGGTGTGGGGGTGAATATGAAGCGTGTAGTTCATTGTGGTGCAGTCCCTTGGCAGTCATTACAGAGGGCCCCTCTGATTGCCCTCAAATCTCACTGACAACAAATCCATCCATCAGCCATCACTCTGCTGACTGAGGCCCCACACTGACAGCTACATTACTGAGACAGAGAGAGAGAGAGAGAGAGCAAGAGCCCTTTTTGAAGGTTGATCAGATAAGAAAGGAAAACGGTCAGATTGATGGATTAACAGCAAAGTTATTTCAAACAGCCTTGTTTTTAAAAAAAAACAGAACACACACTCATGCAGTTTTTTAAAATACATTCATGCATGAGTTTTTTTGTCAGTTCATGGCCGGTTTTCAACAACTCTTAGAATTCAACTGGCTTATTGTGTTACCCTGACAAACTGATCTATGTAAATGGCTTCTGTTCTGATTGGCTGCTCTGTATTGGGCCTCATTTAAAAAGCTGAAACTGGGGTAGGGCTAAACTGCTGTAGGCTGAATAGGCAGTTATGTATAAAAGTACTGCTTGTTGTGACATCACCAACACAATGTATTCAATGTGTTGTTTTGTAGTTTGCATTGGAATTCTTTTTGCATGCTTGAGCATCACATAACTCACAAGTAAAAAAAATAACTCATGTTTTATGGAAGGTGCAGTTTAAGAACATGGCGTTCTGTGTTGTTATTTGGTAGATACGGCATTTCGCTTTCTCATAAACAACACTTTGTGTTGCGGGCATGTTTTGAAGTTGTGCCACAGTTTTTAGCACTCGAGGGACTTCTCCATTCAGTGTGTCCTTGTTGTAATTCAATAAACTGCATACATTAATTCATTAACCAAGCAAGTGTTCATTAGTAGTGTGGCTGGGTGCAGCAGCAGCAGTATGGCCGAGTCATTACGGCCCACGGCGGGACACAAACGAGGTGTTCGCTTCAGCCGGTGAATGGCGAAGCTGGCTGTGCTGTCTCTAATTAGTGCACAGCTCCTCTGAATGTAAGCCTGTGTGTCCATGCTAAGCCCTGTGGAAGCACAGGCCGCATATGCTCCCACATCTGCTGGTGTCATCCCACCAGAGCACTGAACTGTGTGCCCTTCAAATGATCTTCAGGCCATTTCTAATTGTTCCGTGGTTCCGTGCCCAAACACAGTTTGGGGAAATGTGTCTGCATTTTAATCTGCAATCTGTTTGCATTTATTCATGAACTCATACAGTCGTATTATCATATAAATGACGTTTCTGCTCACTCAAAAAGCGATTTTTAGATTCACACCAGCACATGCACCACGCACCTGCATATGCATCATCTTGAGGCTCTATTAAATAATGTTGCCATACTACACAAGGCATACACACACACACCCACACACACACACACCCACACCCACACCACTGTGCATGTATGTGTGTATGCACACATAGTGTGTGTGCGTTTATGTGTGTGTGTGTGTGTGTGTGTGTATGTGTGTGTGTATGTGTGTGTGTGTGTGTGTATGTGTGTGTGCTTATGTGTGCATGTGTGTGTAATGTGAAAGAAATAACCTACCCACTTGCAGGTGCAAGGGAGTGACTCCAACACTCCTCAGACCCACTAGCACAGATACAAACACGCCTACACACAAGCATCTTTTTTATGAGGACCAATGAAATGTCACTACTTCTTTGTTTTATATTTGTTATATTTGTTCCCCATATGATTATAAGGAAGTTTATTTCACTAAAACACAGCAAATATCTCACAAAAAATATGTACATAGGATTTTTTGCTTTATTATCATTATGAGGACTTTTGGTCCCCACAAGGATCTTAATGCAAAGCCATGCAATTTATCACCCAAACACACACACACAGACACACACGAACACACATATATTTCTGTGCGTGTCCAAGCTTTCATTTTTCCTATCATTATGTGGATATTTGTCCCCACAGAGACATAAATACAAAGTCACCCACATATACATACATCACATAGCATGAATGTGGACCAGAAAAACAGCCATGTCTACATATTTCTGTTTTCCTATTTTTATAAGAATATTGGTCCCCACAAAACACTAAATACAAAGCAGTTCATGCAGACAAATAGAAAGTCTCCTGAGATTGTGTGTGACAGAGAAAAAAGTTCTGTGTCTGTGTGACAGCTCACAGTTTGGTTCCTAGGTGACCCGCCTGCAGTCCCTCAAGAGTTTGTGACTGCAGGAGCGTGTGTGTGTGTGTGTGTGTGTGTGTGTGTGTGTGTGTGTGTGTGTGTGTGTGTGTGTGTGTGTGTGCCGACTGTGACAGAAATCAATTACTCTCCTGCAGGTGTGAGGGAGTGACTACATACACACACACACA
>JBBMFX010000016.1:9906136-9923150 GCA_037832545.1 Rhabdalestes septentrionalis | reverse complement strand
GAGAGAGAGAGAGAGAGAGAGAGAGAGAGAGAGAGAGAGAGAGAGAGAGAGAGAGAGAGAGAGAGAGAGAAACTGAGTGCAAGACTTGGAATGAAATGATTTTAATCACATGTACTGGACACGCTTCGCTGGAGCAAGGCTGTCTGCACTGTTCAAAACTCTGACAGCAATGAAATTTTTCTCAGGGTCCTTGGCATCAGTTTATTCAACATTGCCTCCATATGGTTTATGGATGTTCCTCGACATCATGCATTTGTTAGTTCCCAAGGCCTTTTCTCAAGAACTTTAATGTGAAGTCCAAACATGCTACCTGTTACATTCAAGGTTGTAGTTCAAGATGTATTTATTGCTGCCATTGTGAAAACAAAGTGCAAGTTAGCACATCTATACATCTATTTCAAAATGTACACTTTTCAGCAATACGTTCTAAATTACTTTCTAGAAAAAACATCCATTTAGAGATTCTTAAGGGAATCAAAAGCAGGTCCTATTATTTTAATGTAAGCATAGCTCTAAACATAGCTACATGTAGAGCTTTTTTTCATCTACACACAAAAACAAATGTTTGTGTGTATTATCATCCAGCGCCTGCCTTCATGAGTTAAACTGTTTTTTTAAACTGTTACTGATAAAACTAATACACTACAAGCTAGCAGGTCTATTATTAATCTTTTGCATTTTTCTTGTTCTTTTATTTATGTATTCATTCATTCATTCATTCCTTCATTCATTTGTTTTGGTATTAGATGTGACATTAAGCAATGTAACCATTAACCACATCGTTGACTAGAGGCTGGTGGAAATTGCTGAGCAAGGGTCACTATTCCAACAAAGACATAATATACTCTCCTTATCTAGGCAACACACTTGCTAGAGAATGGGAGAAATCACGAAAGAGAGTGTGGGAGTCCTCAGAGATGTCCAATATACAACCCAAATTTAGACACTGAACCACTGACTAGAGCTTGGTGGAAAATCACTCATCAGGGCTCATGATCCTACAAAGAGACACAAGATACTCTCCTTATCCAGGTACCACACCACTGACTAGAGTTTAGAGCAGAGGTGTCAAACTCCAGTCTTGGAGATCTGTGGTCCAGCACATTTTGGGTGGTTTCCCTGCTCGGAAACACCTGATTCACCTCATCAATTAAACGTTTTGTTTAATGAATGTGTTTGAGGAGAACCGTCATCAAACCTTGCTGGACCTCCAGGACTGGAGTTCGACACCCTGGTTTAGAGAAATACTTAACAATGTAATCCTACACTCAGCTGTCTTGATTAATCATATAAAAGAAATAAGGTTAACTTATACAAATCCATAAGAAGTAAAAAATATATAAAGACAATTCAACCTGAAAATCACTTAGCTATGGTTTCCCAGACAGGGATTAAGCCTAGCCTTGACTTTCCTTTCCTTTTCAATAGGAAATCTGCATTCACAGCACTACGTGATCCAGGTCTAGGCTCAATCCGTGTCTGGGGATTGTGGTAACGGGCTAAATAACTCACTTTATTCAGCTTAGACAGGTTTCCATATTAAATTGTGTATATTCAGATCTTGGATGTATTAGTGATCTTTGTATATACGTTGTGGAGGAGGAGTGAGCATCGTCTTACCTACACTTTAGTCATCATACTTGGAGTAAGTCTGGTGAATGACTTTTGTTGTCCTGTGGGTCTGACAACTATAAAAGGTTATCCCTTAATTTGGAACACTGTGTACATATACAGGTATGTGTGTGTGTTTGCATGTGTGTCTGTGTGTGTGTGTGTTTTGGCATGTGTGTCTGTGTGTGTGTGTGTGTGTGTGTGTGTGTGTTTGTACATGTACTGCCTAGCTTGTATAAGTGACATGATGTAATTCATATCCAACATCTGTCCTCACAACATCGTGCTTATGAAAGATGGCAGGTAATGCACAAGCTAGGTGTGTACAAGTGTATGTGAAAGTGAGCAAGTGTGTTAATATGTGTGGTTGCAGAACATTAAATGGGATGTAGAGCTCAGGTGCTAATTAGCCCTGGATGTGTTTCCTTAGCAAAGGCCTCCAGTTTGGTATGGACAGGTGAGGCAGGCATGGAGGCTAAGATGAAGCAGGTACAGAATAAAAAGTGACGAGACAGGGAACCAAAACTTTTTACCTGATTGTATCTGTGGTCATGGTCATCATTGGCAGTAATTAAAGCATGGTGTACTGGGATATTTATTTCTGACTTTTATCTACTTCTAAGTTAGGACATGATTATGTTGCTTAATTAAACTACTGATGATGAGCTTTTTGACAGTGTAGTATTTTACCGTTACAGTATATTAAGAGTGTGCTACTCATGTTGCCTCCCAATACCGTAAAAGCAATGAGATATGAAAAAAGTTTCAAGTGAAAATTTTCATCTTTGAAGATCTATGAGGAATATACCATAATGGGAATGGCTAATCAAAATGAGCTTTACCAAATGTATGCATTAATCAGAAGTGAAATGTATACTTTCCAATTGTTTACTTGTTCGTAATTAGAAACAACTGTTAAAGTAACTTGTCAGTGAGCAGAATGATTCAGAGTCATTTTAATACCCTCGATTCAGTAATTAGTCTATATTGGCCAGCTGAGTTTATTCACTGACTTTTTACTGTCAGCAAGAATAAAGCAAGTGTGGACTAATAAGGCATACAGTATGGCTGTCAAGGTTTGCTTCTGTAACAATATCCTCTTTTGAATAAGGTTGAAAATGGCACTTCACAGTTACTAGGTGACAAAACAGCTATTCCTAGATTGTAATTGCTGGCTGCAGTTTGCTTGATTAGAGGCTAGCAAAGCAGTGTTGATGCTAACTAGAGAACATCTGACCTGAGTGAATTATCTGAACCCTTAAAACAAATCAAAACGTCTCATGAAGTAATGTATTTTCCACTGATTTATCCATCCTAATCAGTCATGTTTAATAAAAATTTGACCAAAGGAAGATTGCTGGCTCTTGTTAGGAACTGGCTATTAATTAACATTTAAGTCAGGTTCTAATGACTCACAATTTATATTATAGACTAACATTCATTTATATACCAACTCATAGTTGCAGGCATAATTATAGGCTGACAGTGTCAAATAAACATTTTCAAAAGGATTTGTGATGAGTCGAGGGAGGACAGAATTAATTCTGATGAACATTCAAGACAAAACTTTCCGGAGTCACAGGTTCTGTATTGTTATTAATTAATTTCCAAACAATTTCAACGATGCTGAGTTACAGTCTCATATAAAAGAGCTGTTATCTTAACAAGCCGATACTGCATTTGCACACAAATGCAAGCACTAATAGCATGCACTGTTGCACATGTGTGTACTGCATGTTCAAAAGTTTCCAAAAGCATGGAAGTGTATTCAGATTGTAAATTATTTATCTGCTTCTATTAAGGTCTTTTTTTTTTTATAAGGCTCCTCTATTTTTCTCCCCATCTCTTTATGAGTTTATTTGTGGTTGGTATGTGTAGTAGTTGTAGCTGGTATAATATTCAGGCTCTATTCGTTTAAAATGCTATGAAGTTTTCATGTTTGTTAAAAGCAGAGCTGACTGTCCCAAGCTGTTTCAATTGAGATTAAACGATTATAGTTGTCTGTATATTTTGTATTTTTGTCAGAACGATAGAAAGAAACGATGTTTTGATTAGATAGATATTTTTGTTAAATCAGTGCTGTCTCTTAGCTATTTCATATATTCCCATATCAAACCTTTCACAAGTAAGTTCTGGTTATTTCTAAAAGAGTGATTCAAAATCCCCAGAATGATTCTGAATGCCTGACATGTTTGAAGACTTTGTAAAATACCAGATAAACCCACAATTACCTAACAACTGTAATAGTGCACCACACCACTACAAGCACATTGCTGTGAATGAAATAATATTGATTGTTATTCTTCTGGCACAACCATTAGGTGAACTGATGCATACAGTTAGTTCTCAGGTTTGTTTTAACTGAGGGGCTGACAACTTTTTTACCTGACTAAAACTGGGCTGATCAGCTAACTAACAGGCTGCATGGATCCCCAATTAAAAATCCTCCAATAACTGACTTCAAAATAATAACTGCTCTGTAAAACTGCAATATAAACTACAATATCACTTGAACATCCTTTAAATATTTGAGTTTGATCCGCCTAAAACAGCAGTAAATTCTGGTTAAACCAAATCTCCTGATTGGGTGCATTGTATAACTAATGAAATTGTGGCTTCTGCCGGCAAATCATGCAGAACTGAATTGCATAGTATTGAAAAGTGACTCACTTGCGAATGTCTCTTTAATTTGTATTTAATACATTATGTATGGAGTGGGGGTACCATTAGAGATAATGCCTCGTAGTGGTGAAAAAGGTACAGTGCACAGTTCCAAATATATAATTTAGTTAGAAAAGGCTATTTATCAAACTAATGTGCAGATGGTTTTATTGTAATATATTTATTATTAAATGACAGAAAGGTTTGGTTGATCATGAAATGACTAATATAGAACAGTAACTCTAAAGAAACTATATGTCAAGGTGTAAGAATTCTCATTGTCTAGCTATACAGATTTAATTTTATGTTGTCTATGATTTGCTAAAAGCAATAAGCCTCTAGAATCTTGTGTTACAGTGTATCATGAGTTTTATTATGCACTGCATCCTGTTCAGGAACACACTTGCCTGTGATAAAATCACTGTTCCAAACACTTAATTTTTTTATTATACAACACGAAAAGTGTGAACGTGAGTATTCTGTCATAGATTAGCACATCAAAGCACACAGTGTGAACAGCACAACATTATTCCTCTGTATTTTCATCTATTCACCAAGTTAAGCAATGTGCAGCCAGCACACCAGATGCCCCTACCTAAAGTGTTCCGCCTAAGTTGTTATTTGGGATAACAGCTCATCTTTTTCACAACTTTTTCTCTCTGCTGAGCACCAACCACAATTTCATGGATCTATCCTTGACGGAAAATTCCACTACCTTTTTTTTGTGGAAGAAACTGATGAAATGTTCAGGGCTGCTTTGATAGACTTTTTTTCCTTTTGTATAAAACAATAGTACACTCAAAGTTGTTTGCTGGCAGATCACAGCAGTGATGTTATCTGTGGTAACACCCTGCCTCTCATGCTTGATTGTTTAAATTGCTATACAGCATCTGCAGAACAGTATGGGGTATCAAGAGACAACTTGCAAACAGGATCAAATCACAGATGCTGTAGGAGTTTTTTTTTTATTATTATTTTTTTTGGCACTACCTGATGTTTGGTAATGAAATAACTGTGACATTCTGGGCCCAAAGCAGTAATGTCAGTTTTAGGTGCAAATCAGATGAGTAATGTCCCTGTTTTATACATTTACTTTTACATGTATACACATATACATTTAGTTGACACTCTTATCTAGAGCGGCTTACATCAGTGCTCAAGGAGTCCACATTGATTCTTTAAACCTGTTAAGCTATACTTAAATCAATGTCCACTTTTTTACCAAGTAGCACACCTAAACAACTCCTGTCAAAGAAGTTAATGCAAAAGTAAGGAAGGCACAGAGATAAGAGTATGTTTTCATTGGGTTTTTGTTGGATTATTTAAATGGATATGGAAAAGAAGACATAAATAAGCAGACACAAGAAGCATAGGTATTCACAATGGTGCTCCCTGAAGAAGTCGACCTCAGACAAACCTACACATGCAGTTTATAAGCTGTATGTTCCGTGAAGCTCAAAATGCACTGATCAGCCTCCATGCACATATATCTAAATCATGGAAGGATCTTGCACTAGTGGGTGCATATAATACATCTACAGCTGACTACACAGGCCAATTTTGTCTTTATTTTTCCTCCACCTTTCACAACCATATATAAATGTACTTTAGAATCTCAAAAGTTTGCTGAAAGACAACAATGGCAGCAAACATCAGCAGTTGGTTGGAGACACAAGCCTTGAAAGCAAGCAATGTTTACTAAAATTATAACCATCTTTAAAACTCTGCATTAGATGTCCATGTGCAAATCTATGTCATCATTTCATAAACACGCTTTCTTAGTCGGAGTTGAATTACAGTCTTGGAGATTGTCCTGGAGGCAGTCCCGAGGATTGGGAAGAAAGAAGACCAGTTCAGTGACAGAGAGAGATTGGAAGAAGACTAAATTCTCTATGTCACTGAACATTCATTTTAATAACTTTTGTCTCAAGCAAGACTTTAATGTGCCTTTTAAGGACAGCTTCTCTCACGTTTAGCCTACACTTAGTGTTTGCATCTGTGGACAGTTTAGATGAGCTGCATTTTTACTATATGGAGCATTAAATTCAGGCGCAATCTCTGTGTACACTCACTGTAGCAAATTTAAACGCAGTGATTCAGATCCATGGATTGTGTGATTTGAGGCCCCATGGATCAAATTGTAGACCAAAGCTCTACAATTTAGGTAAGGAAGGCATTGAAATGAGCAACAATTTTAGTATATGGAGCATTAAATTCAGGCTCATTGTGAGCCTACACGGTGGTCACATGGATTGCTCATATTTTCATCTGGCCTTCTGTGTTTTCTGCTTCTTTTATTCACTGGAATGGACAAAGTAAAGGTAATCCTATAATGACTCTCGTGATGAAAGTTCTTGCCTTTTTGGTGAAATTCATCATTTAAAAAACATAAAATAAAATCTCTCAAATTAACTGCTTTACATATGCAGCATTTTGCATAAAACAAAATACATATTTAAAATACATTTCACTGAAATACTACTCAGTGAAACACTATATTTTGGATTAGGATTGGGAGAGTTTCTTTTTCATCCCGCTCCTGCTCTGCTCCACCACCCACTGTAGCAAATTTAAATGCATGGACTCAAATCCACGGATTGTGTGATTTGAGGCCCCGTTGATCTGCCTGTCTGTGAGTTCTGACCAAAGCTCTACAATTTCCTAGTTTCACTCTGTGCATGAGCCTTCTGTGGGGTTAAACGCATCTACATATGAAATATATATCACACGTTGTACAATAGCGCACTTCATCACGACAACGAAACCTTCTCCTGCAGACAGTTAGCATGTCTCCAAGGTTAACATCTTTAATGCAGCAGCAGCTTTCTGAAGAAGAGCACTTTGAAGATAACAGCTGGAGTCAAAGGGGAAAGAGGGGAGACAGAGCGGAGGTGAAAATGAGGTAGAGTTTTTCAGAAAGAGAAAAAAGATGGTTCTGAGTTTTAAAACTTCACATAGAGAGAAATGTCAGTGTAAATGTACTGTTTTCTGTCAGAGGCACTGTGGGGTTGGCACAATAGGTTGTAAAAACAATTTCCCCATAAAAATTCAGAATAACATACTTTTTGAAAAGTGTGGTATTTTACTTTTCTCTGAAATCTGGGACTTGCTGTCCATTTTCATGTACAGTAAAATGTGCAATAATCACATCTCCTAGAAAAAAATATGCACAGTACCCCAGAATTCCTAAACCTCAATTCATGAGTAAAAAGAAAACAAGAAAACTTATGGATTGGGATAAAAACTGGATCAACATTTCTGGTTAAACTGAAGTAACCCATGAAGAAAGGGAGGTTCTTGTTAGTGCTGCAGAGACCTATAGAGTCTGCTCCCACAAGCAAAGGCTGATAGGGCAATTTTAAGTCAAATATAACTAATTAAACTGCACTTTTTAGAACATCAAACATCTTTCAGCCATGGACATCAAGTTTGCTGAAGCTCTGATGAGAGCCACAGCATAGCGGTCCAGAAAAATTAAAGCAAATCTTGTTTGTGTGTGAAATGTGAGTGAAAAATGGCAACAATTTCTATCAAATGATTTGACAGTACAAATCCATGCAGACTGTACTGGGGTACATGTAATTGATTAAATACAACGAATTACTATCCACCTCTACCTGCTAGTGTGGCCCAGCCTCTCCAGGCATTAAGCCTTGATGTAATTGCACCAGATGTTCCACCATTGAGTTTCAAGTCCGCCGTACATCACCTGTGGTTTTGTGCCGCAGTGCTTCTGGAGTGCCCCCTGCCCTGCATGTTTTTGTGTTTACACACCCACTTCAACTCAAGAACAGATGGGTAATTAACTGATTTGCTGGAGCAGAGAAAATAGTAAAATGTGCGGGGCAGGGGTTAAAAAGTGGGTTTAATCCCCGGTGGCTCTACAGCCGCCTGAGTCTGGAAAAGTGAACACAACCGGCCTCACTTTCTCTGGTTGGATAGGACGGTCAACCCTTACCCCCATTACTCTGCCTGATGCTAGCTGGCGCAGGTGTCCGAGAGCTGACGTAACAGATCTGTGTTATGCTGTCTAATGATGTGGCACTACAAAAACATGACTTGGTTTCACATGACTTAGAGAAAAAACATTCCTGCCTTTACCTTCCCAGTCTTGGTGGTGGTGCACGATTTGAGAGTCCCAGCTTGTTAGTGGAATCAGAGATGACGAAACTGGGGAGAAAACAGGGATTCAATAAACGGTAACAGTAAGCAACAGTAAGTAATGTCGTGAAAGTATAACACTTTTATACTTTCTATAAATAAAACTATTCACAAGTACAGGATCCCAAACAGAGGATAATGTCTGTATAATTTTCCCACACAATCTTAACAGCTGTGCAGCCATTAACTTAATTGTTGCTCACTGTATGTGTAGGAGTGTTCTGGAACCGTGGCTAATGGAAGAATAAATAGTGGGAAAGATAAACCTACTACTGAACTTTCTTTTTATTTCCAAGTGCAACTAAAGGACTGCAGTCTCGGCATTACTTTTTTGAAGTGTTTAAATCGTTAAGCTAGATTGGGCTTAATGAAAGGCATATTTCTGGTGTCTAAAGTAGCACTTCTCCAGACTTTTTAGTCCAAGCTCCCTTTTGAAGATTGTAAAATCCTCTGTACAGCACACTAATAATAGACAGTACAAAACATGGAATCACACACAGTATAAAACATGGAGTTTCTCTTCTAAGCCTCAAATCTTTACTTTAAAATGACTAAGTAAGATCATGTAAGATAAGAACATTTATTCATCCCACATGTGGGAAATTTGCATTGCTACATCAGATAGTGGACATTAAATTGGTAAGAACAGCAAAAACAATAGAATAAAACTATTCCACACAATGATACAGTATCAAAAAGTACACCATACAAATAATCTAAAAATATATTATGCATTGAAAAATATATTTCTGTGTGTGTGTGTGTGTCTGTGTGTGTGTGTGTGCGTAAAAACCTATATATGTATGTATGTACACATTACGATAATGTATTTACATATGTACAGAGTGAAAATAAGAACACTGTGGATATATATACAGGTAGGCATTGGAGTGACAGGCATTGGCATAAACAGTAATAATCCACCAGAAACAGTAATAACGTACCAAGATAACTGACATACCAGTAGTCCCATAGTGGCAGGAGTGGAAATTAGCAGTTTATTTCTTGTTTTTGGACCAAGTTGGAACATTCACGGCCAAAACTGAAGGCTTAGTTGTATTAGTTTCAGTTCACCCCTGGTGTATCTGATGGTGCTTCTTAACAGCTACCTATTCCTATTTCACAGCAAATTCACATTTTGTAACAAAAACACTCCTGAATAACCCAAACTCTACCAACAACCACAATGGTCAAAATTACAGCAACCCTCCCCACAACCCCCACATGGACAAAAGCAAAATGCTTGCAATAATCAACAAAACAAAATTCCCCTAACTCCAAACCAGCACTGCCCCCACACTGAGGCAGAAACATCCTGTGTAGAAGCATCATGTGAGAATGCACTTTCAGTTTAATTCTTTGAAGACGATCACACTGTAGGCCTGTTGTGGCTGTAGGTCCGGGGGGAAAAACGTAGGATAACCCTAAGACTACATTTCTTGTTAAACTTCTCTAAGATGATGGATAGATTTCTGCTCATTCTATGCTTTTAAGTCACACATAAGTGCAGTTTAGGTAGCATTTTGTTCAGGCAGTAAGTGAGCACTTCTGTGCTAAAGCATGATGCTGTCATAGCAACTGGGAGAATGTTCAGCAGTCAGTCTGGGAGAGATGCTATTATTTAGAAGACATTAATTTGTGGAGAATGCTGTTTTTTTCCTTATGGAAAGTTTAAACTTCACTCACTGCAGATATATAGACATACTCCCCCCTCTCCCGCCACACGCAGTTCTACTGAGAGCTGTCTTTTTGTCTTGCCAGGCACAACACAGGATGCAATCTCCTCTCATCTGTTCGAGTTATTTCCTGCTGCGTCCAGTATCAGCGGTGCCGTGTCTGTCCCGAGGGCTGTTCTAGGATCGGTGCACATCATATTTCCCCGTCATTCTTCACCGTAAGTGTGGCCTGCCGGCTGATCTGAGGCTTGTAGGTGAACGGAAGTGGAGGCAGGGCAAATGGAGTGTTATATAGCACTCACGGCCTTCTGCGGTGTGAAATAGAGATGGGTTTTTCTCACTGGGCTGGAAATTGGCTCCCTCCATCCTCCCATCCATCTAATCTCTTGTTCTTTTGTTTCTCACCTTATCTGCTCGTGGCCGCAGACCCGGGCTATTTCCCCGCTGTCAGGCCACTTTAGTTTTGGTCCTGTTTCCTTTTAACTGGGGGACCAGCAGTAAACAGAGTTTAAATAGGAGCCCACCGTGGTGCAGCGCTCCGTCGGAACTTATTGTTAGCTTGTGGCCGAAGTGCTGCTTTCTCAAACTTCCATAGAATTAATTAATATTTCCTGTGAATAAATACATAAGGATTGTTTGGTCTTTCTGTTTATTTATAGCTGTCATCATTATTTTCATTTCAAATCATTTTCAAATCGATGACATTTTTAAAGGAATTAGTTAAAATGAAGAGATTTGTTAAGTGATACTCATTGTAGTTCTAGGGCTTCAGTTCTTTGGTGGACTGATTTTCTAAAGGAACAGATCAATCTGCTTAATAGACAAAAAGAAATTTGCCAGATCTTATTTTTGCTAATCTGTTTAATTCTGGCATCACATAGTAAATAGAATATAACACTTATCTGGCTTAAACAACAAAGAAGTGTATTGAAGTATATTTGTGTGTTTACATACATTTACTAGACTTCAGTCTGTAATTTGAATTCAGTTGTGTTGACTTTGAGTGATAGAACTGTAACATTGTCATTCACAGCAGAGATGTTGCTTACATTTTCTTATTGAAATATTTTGTACAGTATTCAGCTAAAGCTAAAATGTTAGTCCTGCTCGGGTCTATTCTAAGCAGCAGGGAGTTCAGGTTTTACTCTGTTAGGCTGAGCTGTAATCAGGTTTAGAAAATTGACCCCGGACAGAACTTTGAAGTTCCAGAAGCCAGCGCAGGGGCTGCTGCCACATCCAATGAGCTATAACGAGAGCACAAAATCGAGACAGATTGAAATCTGGCCGTAGATGACAGTGTTCTTTTATGAGTATCGCTAAACACATTTTTCCATCAGAGCTGTCTCCAGTACTGTCAGCTCACTTAGAAGAGAGCCACCATTCACCGTTCATCTCCATAATAAAGATTATTATGTATTTCTCATTTTATATAACCCATCAAATGATGACTTTAATATGATTCTGAATGGAAAGTAGTTTGTCTAGGTCGTTCCTCACAGGCAGACAGTATTTCTTTTGTTTCTCTACTCTGCAGTGAAACTGAGGTCACCCTACAAGTGTTGATCTCATATCAAAGGCTTAAGTAACACTTTATAATTACCTCCAGAAATAAACCATTGACTGAACATTAAAAGCTAGGAGCAAGTCATCAGTTCATCATTATTTAAACATTCAGGTAGGTATGCTTTCTATTTTTGCACATTTGTCACACTAGATGTTTTCAGATCCTGAAAAACATATTGAATTATCCTTTTATCACCTTTAGAGGCAATAATTACAACCAAACATTCCTATGACTGGAAATTAGTCTTTCTGTTCACTGTACTAAACAGTAACTTGAGACTTTAAACTAATTAGTCAACGGAATATTATTCCAAAAAGCAAAGTGTGTACAAAAGACTCAATATTCGTTTTTTATTTATTGTTAACTTATTTGTAATCATTTTACTGCTTTTAATGTATGATTGCAATAAGCATACCCATAACATTTTGCAGCATTGCTAAGGAAGAACCTTTATGTCCCACAAAGAAGATTTTATTAAATGTGATGTGAGCGTGAATTAAAGTTTCAAGTTTAAAAGTACTAAGTGTCCATCCTTCAGGGCAACCAGCAAGTCCATAATTAGCAGACACCATTTTTGCATTTTTCACATTTTTAAAATCATACAGTGCTCTATATTTTGTATAGTGAGCATTCTGCATATATTTAAATAGCAGACTCTGCCCACAAGGGCATTTCAAGTGATGCTAGAGTAGGCAGATTCCATGGATAAAACTTTGGAAATGATCTTTGACAATAGAGAAAGATAATGATATGGTGGTTTGTATATTCATTTAATATGGTAGAAATGATGAAACTATGGGGAAACACACCATACTTTTTTTCAGAGGTCCTGGAAATTGTTCGTTTTTTTCGGAGTCATAAAGCTTAGTGAGTGAAGTGAAGCCAGACTCTTCTGCCCTCTGTGTGCTCCTGTTCCCACAGTTTTATTGATCAGAACGAGACCTCTCCGGTTATTATTCCCAGACAAATAGACAGACACTCTGGCTTTGACATAGCCTTACCTCCTTTGATCCACACGCCAGAAATGGCTCTGTTTTTTTCTCTAGAAATAATGGCAAACTTTCTCTTTTGTTCTCTCCATTTCCCACTCACCACAGTGTAGGATCGATACACAGTTTTTCCAGCTGTTTAAACACATTTCGTTTAACAGGGAAAGCCATTTAAAGTTGGGATATAAACCTTTGTTGAATTCATACCACACAAAGACCAATATTTAAGCAACAGAGCCTTCTAGGTGCTCCTGTAGATGATGTTCCTGTAATGGTCATTCTCAAGGAAAGGGAGAATGGTTTTATAAGAGTTGAGTCATCTTGAGTAAGTAAATGCCTAAGGTGCATGAATAAGGTTAAAAAATAGATTGTACCTGGTGTTTTCAAACCAGGGCTACGTTTATAAATTTCTCTCCCCATACACAGACCCTACAGTAAGAAAAAACAAACCCATATTATGTTGTATTTGTAAAGACACTACAAATATCTTCCATTCAAACTGAAGGAGTGTTGCAGCCTACAATGCTATTAAAATCAGATACATTGTTGTTCAGACAATCAGAACAGAGGTCATTTATGTTTACCAGTCCTAAAAGTGCATAAAAAAGCCTGTTTAATTCTTAGGGATAAAGAGAAGTTGGAAAACGGGCAAGTAGAAGGAATTATTTTTGTTATATGACCCTACAGAAATATCATTAGTAGAGCTCAAAATATTTTTAGACAAAGTCCCTTTGACACAGACTGACCTGTTACCAAACAAACAGACATACATTAACCAAAGTCGTCAGTGGCAACATTGTTCATGTTATTGTAAATGCAATAGATGAAAATAGTGGGAGAAAAAACATCAGCCTCACAGCACCGCTTGAAAATTATTGCACAGGCCCTCAGACTAATGCGGTGTAGCAGTGTGGAAAATACCTCATGAGCTCTATGGCATCCTGCCCAAGAGCAAGGAGCCACGCAGCCAACTGTGTGTGAGTGTCTCGTCTGAAAGCAACGTGTGTGGATAAAGGAAGTAGGGTGTCACTCTGGGGGGAGGGGTTTGATAAATGAGTATCACACTTTTCAGTCTCACCAAATCCACTGTGGATGAGCTGTGAAAAAAAAAACTCCAAATCCTGTATGCTCCAACAATAGGGACACACACATGCACACTGACGTGTCGCTGCACATAATTACACACAAACACACGACCGCTAATGAAGACAAATCCTCTGTCTGAGAGCACACTAAGTGACGGGACTGTTTCAGATCAGGATAATTCATGTAGCAGGGCATGTGTTTGTCCAAGCATGTGTATTTTTATATGTGTGTGTGTGTGTGTGTGTGTGTGTGTGTGTGTGCATGCTTCGGACCTCAGGAAGCAGTGTTGTTGTTATAGTTTTTTAGCAGTGTCTGTGTTATTATTTTTTGTTATTACGAAGCTGTAAAGAGAAATTAGGTCTGTCCATGGTGTTGAATCTGGGGTGATTGGCAGTCACTGCTCAGTCCAAACACAGCTGCACAAAGTAGAGCCTGTCAGCTGGAAACATAATATCAGCCAATGCTGAGGTCCCATGAAAATTCACACCATTAAACCGCCAATTAGTGTCTTGTTTTTTATTACAAACAACAGGATTTTCAAGCCAAAATAATTGTTTGCCCCTGAGGAATTAAAGGATCAATACTCGACATGTTTTGTGCACCCTAAGGTCCACGTCCATCATTTGTTTGGGTTTATGAACCAAAAACATTCACAGTTCATTGTAGCATGCCCATTTTCCGACCTCTCTTGATCCCATAGATTTAAATTGCCTATTGTTACTGTGCCTGTAAATGATCTCTACTCTGCCTGTAAATGCAAACTACTGTAGGCTGAAGAAACACAAAGTGACACCTTGGGTAAATTACCAAACCCCAAAATGTGGCTAAGCCTCATCTTTAGCATAAGAATAATTTAAGCAAAACCACCAACAACTGTTAACTTTAGAAAAAACATTAACAATTGTTACCACATCTAATAAGAGAAGCATTATGCCAAATGAAGATCCCACTGAACACATCTCAACAAGAGTTGTCATTAAATGCAAATGAGTGCAAAAATAGAACATAGACTATAATTTAATTAGTAAATGATAATGAGGCTATTATTATTTGCAGTGGTTCAATCTTTTTATAATGAGAGATGTTCTGACATTTATTTTTTTATTGGCAACTATGTCCTTCTATTCCAATTAGAGTCAGTGAAGATGTACAGAACCAGGCCTGTGGATGGTTAACGGACTTAGGGTGATCTGCGTTCTGCTTTTAATTGGTGTGATGGAGAGAATTAATTAAAGTTTGATGGCTGGATGATTAAATCTCATTAGCACCCCTCCAAGCTCAGGTTCAGCTGAATCTCTTCTGGCGTTGCTGCTTAAAGTCATACCTTTCATTCTAAAAGTAGGTGTCATCTTCATGTTCAATAACAAGCACCTGTACATGTTCCATTTAAGCACCAATATGATGGTGTTCAAATGGGATTGTAAACATGTGATTAACATGTTGCAAGGTTTACCACTAATCCTCAGAAGAGAAAGCTTCAATGCTTAAAACATACTTTAAATTATTTAATCAAGATTAATAGCATGGTTATATGCAAAATGAAATAATTCATTCAAAAGTGTTGAATTGAGCACTTTTATGTCAAAAGTACTACTACATGTGCAATAGCAATTGGTCTGCAAACAATTCAAACAAATTGGAGATTTTAAGAGCAGTGTTCCCTTTAACACTGTTACACAGATGCAGTTCAAATATTTCTTGTAAATTTCAGCTTAATATATATATATTTTTTATTATTATTAATTAATTAATTAATTAATATTTTATGATGAAAGCAGGTTTTTATGCTTTCATTGATTTGGGCCCTTTAAAGATTAGTTTAACTGAATTGTATAGATATAAACAAAGACATTCGAAATGGTTTAATCACAGAGGGGGTGATAGGAATCAGATTTCTGAAGAAATGATACCCATAAAAGCTCCTTCAAAGTAAATTGTAAATTGAAAAATTATTTATACATTGTCTGATTCCTTTATTGGAATTATTGCTTACAGAATTGAAAAGTCTTTGGCATAAAATGTTTTTTTTCTAAATAAATTCAAAGCCAACATTGTAGGCAAAATAGCCCTTAAAGATTCACAATTATCCACATAACATTAATGTGGTCATTCTTGTCAGTATATCTGTATTTGTGTTGCCTACTCACTCCTATGAGTGAAGGAAAAAAGTTGGTTCCTTTCAGGTCTCAGTGTGACTGTAAATTGACCACTTGTGCAGTAATGGGATCTATTCATATTCCACCCTCAACTAGCAACTGAACAAGATTTACAGAATATGAGCAAAAACACTTATATTTGTTTCTCTCAAGATGATTCTCTCAAGATGAAGAAGGGTTTATGGTAATGGCAATGATAAAGATGATGATAAAGATGATGATAAAGATGATGATGATGATGATGAGGTAGATGATGATGGAGTACTCTTATTTGCATTAATATTCTTCATGTAATCATATCTGCATGGGTCCATGTACATTTGTCCCAGGCTGGGTCTTTTTTCATCATTTGGGGCCTGACACAGGCTGAGGAAGTGGGAGATGACGGGTTTTTCCTCAGTTAATTTCGCTGCACATTTTCTCTGAGTGAAACGCTAAATTGCACCACCACACTGCTCTCAGGCATAGCCAAATGAGAACGAATGGCTTCCCTGATAGCTATATTATTAACTACTATGCTTAGGATGGTTAAAATGTATTAGGCCATCTGTTATAGAGACATTCAGCTCCCCAGTGCTAACAGTGAAGTCAGAGAAATTATATTAATTTGAATCATAAATCTCACTCTCATTCACTCAATCAAGTAATAAGAATTTCAGACCAGTGATGAACTTTCTGTAAAGGCGGATGGCAAGAGAGAGAGAGAGAGAGAGCCAGCAAGAGGAGGGAAGAGAGGGATGGGAGAGCAAAATGATTGGAAGAGGAAGAGACAGACAGATGCAGATGCAGAATAAAAGAGTAAGAGAGGGAGAGGGAACAAGAGACAGTTGTTGTGGTGACAGACAATACAGCAAGAAATGAGAGCAAAAGGGAGAGCAAGGAAAGCGGGAGAGAGTAAGAGAGTGAAAAATAGAGAGAAAGATGGGGGAGAGAGAGAGAGGGGTTTACAGACAGAGACAGACAGAGAGAGAGAGGTGGGAAAGAGACAGAGAGATTAAGCCAGAGAGATAGAGAAAGAGATAGAGAAAGAGATAGAGAGAGAGAGAGAGAGAGAGAAAGAGAGAGAGAGAGAGAGAGAGAGAGAGAGAGAAAGAGAGAGAGAGAGAGAGA
>JBBMFX010000016.1:9881499-9893029 GCA_037832545.1 Rhabdalestes septentrionalis | reverse complement strand
GAGAGAGAGAGAGAGAGAGAGAGAGAGAGAGAGAGAGAGAGATAGAGAGAGATATTAATAGCAGACATATATATATATATATCTTTTACTATATATATAATATGACCTCACAGGCAGTTGGAGTGGACCATAAGATGGAATGGTTATATTAGTTTAGATTTTTGATTAACACCTTCAATATTTGTGACTGTGAAGTCTTGGAGCAACCAGTAGCAACTTCAGCCAAAGCTACAAAGCTGTGGCATCTTTGTATGATGGCTGGGAACATGTCCAGCACTTCATTCTCATTCAAGGTTTTTTATTTGTCACATAAAGAGTTAAAGGTGCCCCTGATATGTCTGTGAGACCGTGCAATATTGTAGCAATTTATTAAAGAGAAAATCATTACAATTATCTTGGGTACTTTTTGGGGGCCACCAGAATTTGAAAGTTTCAGGATTGTTTTCAATAGAAGTGAATAGGCCGCTGAATTATATCTTCCACATAAAAAATTCAATGAAAAAACCTCAGGGCTGCCACTGTGAGTGAATAAGCAAAAGTGGTGACTGCCAGGATAAGAAAAACATTCAGCCAAGAACACTCTGTGGTCAGAACCTGAATTATGCTCCAGTGCATAATTGTACGGGCAGAAGTTTCAAATAAAGCAGCCACTAAATGTATTGTGTGTTTGTGTGGGTGTGTGTGTGTGTGTAGGTGTGTGTTTGTCTATATGCATGTGTTTGTGTCTGTGTGTAAGTGTGTAAAGGCTTCATTTTTAGAAATAAATAGTCTACAATTTGTGTGACCATAACAATGGATAGTGTCCAGGTTCAGAAAATATTCAAAAAGAAAGGCCTTCGGTTTTCCAGCGATATTACAGGCTATAGCACACACATCATGTGTAGAGATAGAAAGTGTCTTCATATGCACTGCTTTTAAAACAAGCTAGCCTTTTTTTTTTTAAACAATTAAGCAAACAGCTCATTCGGACACACGTAGGAATCAAAAGTATCTGTTTTTTCCTCAGGTATCTGACAAATGTGGACATAAAGCCCAAACTGAAAGATTGACTGATTGGTCAAACGGAATATGATATTCTCTGTGCCTGTAAACGATTTCATTCTGGTGCCGTGCAGAAGTGCATGGTGAATAAAATTCCATGAGGTATTTAGTCTTCGGAAATAAGCACTTTCTGAGGTAGCCGACTGTCTATGGAATAGATCTGTAAGGGGATGAGTATTGTTTTCTAAAGCAGAGACTAAAGATACTGAAAAATGTTTTTGCTTACATCAGTATTGAGAGAGAAATGAGAGAGAGAGAGAGAGAGAAAGAGAGCAGAGAAACCGAACCAATGTCTGAAACTTTCATGGCCTTGCATGCTTGTCTTGTGTGTGTGTGTCGGGAAAGTATATGATTGTGTGTGCTGTCACTGAAAGGTGCAAGTGTGGTTGGATACCTGCAAGTTGACACATGAACACACAGTACACCCTCTCACTCACCCTCTTCCTCACACTCACATACAAACACATCGAGACAGCCCGGTGCAGTGTTGAATTTATTTATCATGTGTTCAGACAGCTGCGTATGAATATTAAAATATGGCCGGATAGTCATTCCAGCTTTGATTTAAAAAACCTGGAGGAAAGGATCTTTTACTCTTCTATTACACTGGAGCATCCGTTACGAAAGATTGAAGAAAATGCTGCCTCACAACTTCATTGCAGCAACAGTATTTTGTGACTGATTACCTTTATTCTTCATTTGTTTCAATCACAGCCTTGGTAATTAAGTAAGGTTTCATTTTCTACATACTTTTAAGGTGAGCTTTCAGTAGTCTATCTTCAGAACACAAGAGACCCACGTCAATAATATCCACTGTCGCAAGGTTATGTAACCTAGTGTTATTGTGCTCCGATTGTTTTAGTATCAGAGTTGTCCACATGAATTCTTCTTTCTTTATGTTTTCCCTCGAGGTCCAGCGAAAGTGGTTAGGAAAGCATTTAGGAAACTGGTTTGCCACAACCAGTCAAATGTGCAGTTGCTGCCAAAATCCAGAAGTTTATGTTCATTCAGATAAGGCAGGAGAGCAGTGAAGTGAAATCATTTCAACTATTTAAATGTCCTATTATAAATTAATACAAGTAAATGTAATAATTCAACAAGATTCATTTGATTGATGTTTCTGGAAAGAGCCTTATTTTAATAAACTTTCACTGGGAAAATGTACATCAAAACAGAAGTCACATGCGAGCCTTTAAGGATAACGAAATAAAAAAGTTATAGAAAAACATACAAAAGCACACAAAGCAGAAATCTTTCATTTTTATGAACAAGCAAGCCCCATCTTGAATGCAAATAGGGACAATGCGTGCATTGGTATTTCAATATAATAACAGACGGGGCTGTCTATTGCACAGACAGAAATAAAGCTTTGAATCTACTTGATTCAAATATGTACAAAAATTGAACATGAATAAAATATAACCCATCCGTTGCACTTGATTTATTTTGACTATAATTGTTGATGTAATGTATTGTTCTCATATGAAGCTGATGAACTACTAAATCAAGTCAAATTCAAAACATTATATTTTTACATACGTTTGTAGATGAACATTTTGTTTTTTTTATCAAGGCTGTTCTTTAAAAAAGAACCCTCAAACTCCAAACATATTATAGAATATATTTTAGAACCTCCAGGAATATGTCTCCCCACTACCCCCCCTGTCTTCCTCTGTGCTGCACTGCAGCTATTAATTAAAATCCGAGGCGTTCTTTATGATATTTGCAGACCCTCAGGCTGTCAGTCTTCCAGATTTAGGCGAGTAAACTTTGGACCCACGCTTACACAGTCTTGGAGATCCTCTTAATGAAGAGGGAACGCGAGGATGAGGAGGGTGAGTGGGGGCATGTAGGGGCCGAAGGTTTCCTACTGTCCGTAACTTCATTTGAGAAATAAAAATTGCAGGCCATTAAGGGCTGGCAAATGGAAGCTCTTCTATTGAGCGTGGTGCTTTTATGATAATTTAATAAGTGGTATTACCCTGGCAGGCTTCAGGAGCCGGCGAGCAGGCAGGGATGGAGATGGAGTGTTTCCACGGTGACTCAGTGCCATCCCACACACACACACACACACACACACACACACACACACACACATGCCAATCCACTGCTACCACAGCACTCCTCATCCGTTTTAAAGAGATAGTTCAGGCAAAAATCACATCTGAACTGGAGCTTTATGTAGCTATCAAGTCATGGAAGCTTGCAGCCAGTAAGTGAGCATCATGCAAACTGCATTGCTAAATCATCCCATAGTTACTCCAAACCACACAAACTTGCAAAGTAAAGACTTGCTTATGTGGTTTCTGCCAACAAATGGCATACTGATATCTATTTCCACTGTGAAAAAGTGCAGGCAATATTCAGACCTACTGCCAGAAATACTCTGGAATCCCAGAGTGAGAAAGTTTTGACCACCAGAAACTGTGAGTTTCAGTGACGGCTGGTCATAATGATGTATGAGAAGGCTAAAAATAATGACACCTATCAAGATCTCACACACTGTGGCAGTACATTTTGGGACTCCTTCCTAACTCCAGGAATGAATCAAGAAAATGAGTTGTCTGTCTACCGACTCCTGCACTTAAATGTGTACAAGCTGATGTGTTTACTTAATGCCAACAGCTAGTGGAACAATCACCCTGCAGTATTACACAGATTCAGCATGAAAAGTTGTCCAAGTTTAAGCTCAAATCATGAATAACATTTGTATAAGTACAGTCTTGGCCCCATGGTGGCACAGTGGGTAACACTGTTGCTGCACACCTCCAGGGTTTGGGGTTTGAATCCAGGTCTTGTCCTTGCGTGTGTTGAGTGTGCATGTTCTCCTCGTGGTGCTGTGGGTTTCCTCTGGAGTCATACTCATCAGGTCAACTGGGGATTCTAATTTGTCCATAGGCGTGAGTGTGTGAGTGACTGGTGTGTGTGCACTCTGCCTCGTGTCCATAGACCCCATGACCCTAGTAAGGATTAGGCGGTTACAGAAAATAAATGAATGAATGTACAGTCCATAAACACAGTAAACTTAGCATTATTGTAATAATAGAAAATACCCAATGAGCTAACAGAAGTTAGCATTATTGCAGTCATGAGAGTTCATGATTTAAATAAGTTCATTATTGCAGTCGTGGAAGTTCATGTGAGTATACTGAGTATTTTATAGTGGTTTTGAGCATGTTCGCCCAGTCATATTTTTTACTTCGGATTGCGAGAAAGTGGAGCTAGGCATCATGGATATCATATCTAAGAGAAGCTACACTACATGTAATATTTACATGTACATTTGACCCCCAAAAAACAAATACATTGTGTGAATCTACAGCTTGGGCTAGATCTGTTTCATCGTCAGCAGTTCTTACTTTTCTTAAAAGTAGAACGATGCAGATGCCAAAGTTTAAACCTCATTTTGAAACAGAGGAGGAAGGATTAAGCTCTGCTAGTCCCTTAATACCAACCGCACTTTCTGACCAATGGCAGTGCAAGAATCGTGTAGGATATCCCTAGAACAAAGCCATATCATTCTATGGGTAAAAATACTATTATCAGATAAGGATGTTGCTGGGAAATGAGGATGCCACAATTTCCTTAGAAAGGCTCAGTGGTTAATTCATTTTCAAGAAAGCCATGTTGTCCTTTTTATCTCAGCACAGTTGCCTTCGTGAAGACAAGTGAATTATTTTAATAGCAGAGGGTTCTTCCACTTCCTCTTTTACCACTCACAGCACATGGTCATTAGGCGGCTACAAAGAAGTACACAATACCCCAGCAAAACCTACCAAACTAAACTGCTGCTATTCATAATTGAGAACTCATAGCATAGGGCAGGGCAGGGCAATTAATTTCTACAGGGGGGCACATGAAAAATCTAACTGTGTTGGAGGGCTGAACCAACGGTAACTTAAAATTAATTCTGTGCAATATTAATATCTTGCATATGTTAGCAATAAATTATATATTTTGATAAGCTGCTACTAGGATTGTCACTACACTGAAATTTTTAATTTGATGTTGATGGTGCTCGATACTTGATAATGTTTTCAATACTACAGGAACTTTTTAATGACTAATTTAAAGTGTGCTCAGGGGCTGTCTCGCTGGTTCTTTGTGTAGCCTCCTTCGACAGGTCTGGGTCTCTGTAAATTTTCGCAGTGCTAGGTTGTTCCCTGGATGAGCCATTTTTATTTTCCTTAGTAGAGAACCTGGAGTAGGGTCTCAGGTCTCCAAAGCCCCAAAGCTCCCCCAAAGCTCCCCCTGGCTCTCTACCGTGGAAAAAAGGGTGGCACACACCTTTAAATCCCAAACTGGCCGTCATGTAAACATTCGGCCCTGCAGGTAGCCGGGAAGGGGCTGCCCACTGCAATGCCTGTGGAAAATTGTTGCTGTCTCCTGGCAATTTCTCTGAACCATCAGATGCATAACTGGCATTTAAGTATTGATACCAGTGCTAATTGATGTCGAACTCTATACTACATTTTAGTATCGTTTATTGTCTAAGAATCGATTTTTTGGACATTTTTCATTTGTGTTTATGACTGACATGCCCCGCAGGGTTACACAAAGGGATGGATGTTGCCCACGGGACGACTAATGACAATTACAGACTGAAAGGTGAGCTATATTTGGTTCCCTAAAGAACTTTTCACTTCACCACTAGTCAAATTAGTGCACCCCTGGTTAAAGTAGGCATTTTATGTCCAACACCATCCCCTCTGCAACAATGGAATAAATAGTTTAAATGCACAGTACACATGGGTCAGGGCTTCTAGTCTTGATTTAATATTTAACTGACATCCAGATTTTGCCATTTAATAAAGTTGTTTCTTCTCTTTGTTCATGAAACAGTGTCTGTTCTACAAGACAGCTTGAAATGTTTTTAGGATATATTACGTCAATGGTAATCATACGTAATGTACCATTATGTGAACAGGCTGGTTAGTTAACAGTAGCCGTTGTAGATCAAAATTACCAGGGGGACTGAGGTGGGGCTAGCGGGCATGTATAGCGCGTTAAGTAGTCCGTCTACAACACATGTAGCATTAGTTCGGTTCTTCGAGCCAGCAAATGTCGTGATAAGAAATTTATATTTTAATCTTTGTCTGTTCAGTGCAGGGGCCATAACTGACCCCCTGTCAAGAACTGCATGTGTTAGATAATACTGTTCTGGTACCACTACTGGGCTGGTTTAATCAATTCCCACTGACTCTGTCAGAGGTTATTCATGCAAACGTGCACTGTAATTGATGTTAAAGAATGTAGCAGCAGGGGTGACTGGGGTTTTTAAGACCATCATAACTTGTCATTAAGCCTTATGAGGAGTGATGTCAAATCTCTCAAGAAATGGGATCTGCTCGTACTGTATAAAACATATGGAACATACAGTTTCTATGTTTGTGTGTGTGTGTGTGTGTGTGTGTGTGCATACATGTGTGTGACATATGGAAAGGCCCATTTCTACAAACCTTCCCATAAAGCCACCCATCCTCCAGGGCTACTGCTTGTATGAGGATGTTGGAGAGAAAGCGGTCTGATCCAGTCTGCTCCGCTGGTGCTGTTATTAGCAGGATATCGATCTGGAGCCGTTACCACCACGTCCTGCTGACATTATCATTTCCCAGAACAGGAGAGAGAGAAAGAGAGAGAGAGACAGAGAGGGAGAGAGAGAGAAAGAGAAACATAGAGAGACAGAGAGAGTTGCGGCAATTCATAATAGACTATTCATGATAATTTAGGAAATGTTTGCATATATTTGAGCAGGCCAATATGTTTGTGGCACATCACTCATCAACCACGAGACAAAGCAGATCCAAAATGGACAGAAACCGCTTATGGACCTAGTGCATTTTCTCATTGCAAGAAACACGTTTACAGACCTTGCTGACACCTGAACCAACTCCGTTCTTTTTTCTACATGAACACTTGTAATCTGTCATTTCTGCTGTCAGGACAGAAAAATAAAAAAGCTACCTTAACAGGTAAAATACTACTAACATTTTTTTTTAGATATAAGGAACACTGAGACTTGGATCCCTGATGGCTCAGACATAGAGTAAGGTGATTTAAAAATGTACTTAAAACAGGAATTATTTCATTTTTTACTTAAGTAGGATTCAGGGCATTCAGGGCAATGTGTATGTGTGTGTGTGTGTGTGTGTATATGTGTCTGTGTGGTCGTGTGTATGTGTGCACGAGTTTTCATGAGAGAGAGTGTGAGTGAGAGAGAGCGTGAGAGAGAGAAAGACAGAGCAACTGTCGTGCTACATGATGAACGTTAATCATGCAGTGTATAATTACAGAAATTGATTATTTCCAGCAGATACTTCTCTCGCTCTCTCCCTCTCTCCCTCTCTCCCTTTCTATATCTCTCTCTATCTCTCTCTCTCTCTCTCTCTCTCTTTCTCCCTCTCCCTCTCTCTCTCCCACTCCCTCTCTCTCTCTCCCTCTCTCTTTCGTTCTATTTCTTTCTCTCACTCTCTTTCCTCCTAATCTGTTTTGTCTGACTCTTCCTGTTTATTCTCTCTCAGTCCCCATCTGTCTTTCCCTCCACGCTCCTCCAATTTATGTTTCTTTCTTGATTTCTTTTTCTCTTCTTTCTTGAGTTTTTTAGTTCTTCAGTAGTCCTACTTATCTCCCCTCACTGGGTGATGGATGATGAATGTGGTTCTTTTAATTAGATCTTTTTTAAGCATTGTTCCTTCTGTCTGTCTGTCTATCTCTCTCTCACAGTCACACACACTCTGTCACTGTTAAGCATAGTTTCCATTAATTGCTCCCCTAAATAATTAACACTAATAAATATTTCACAGGTGAGACCCTCTCTGAGTTACATCACACCTTTATCAGGCAATTACATTGATGATTTAATTGGCTGTAGAGAATGATGAATAGGAGCATAATTAGCTAAGTGCTCTCATCAGAGACCCTCTGCTGAGCTCCCTAATAACCTACACCCTTCACTCTTCTGTGGGGTCTCTCCCACCTTTGGAGCAAAGTAGACGGCTATAGGGAATCCAGCCTTCACCATCAATCAGGCTTTTTAAAGAAAAACGATGATAATCATCAGGCTCTGCAGCTTAGAGGATGATGTCAGGTCAGGGAGAACCTGCCCACCTTTACAATGAACTAAAAACAACACTGTAAAAAAACAGCAGGTGCATGTGCTCAAGCCATGAGAGCAAGGAGCCAACTAGAATATGTATTCAAACCCTATTCACAACAACAAATATATCAGTTCAGAATCTAGATAATTATGCACATTAGCTGCACTCTAAGGTAATTAGTAGCTATTTCCTTCAGAGAAGGGGGGGGGGGGTAATCCAACGGGATCATAATTGACAGGAAAAACACTACAAAGTAGTCATTTAATAAGGCCAAATACAAATCAACCTGAGTCCATTATGCACACACTTACAATAAATTAGTTTTACTGTCATGCAATGACAGACTACATTTATGTAAATTGTGTGACTGTATTGTCTATGAATATACAAAGATTGGATTGAACTGTGTCAGATAATATTCAGTTCAAATTGAATAAAATATTCATTCAGATTGATTTGTGGGTGGACATTTTAGTGCTTGCCCTGTTTTAAAACACTCATTTCAACTCACTAAGGGGTTGATAATGAACTGGATTGTTGATTCAGGTGTTGAGTCATGTGTGATGGGTCTCCAGATGGATGACTAAGTGCTGTCTGTTTGGTGAGCTGACAAGCTGATTCCACACAGTGACATCATAGAAATACAAAAGGCACTGTTACTAAGCCCTATTACTGGGGCTGACAATGTTAACTGTTGACAAACCCATAAATAAAAGAATCATTTTATTCAAGATTTTTTATACATTTGATGCATTTTATTCCTCTTTCTCTCACTTTTAATTTTCTTTTGATGTAATGGTTGTTGATGTCATGGGCACGTCTTTATACAACTGTGTTATATGTTTAAATTTGTGTCTGCAGCCTCTTGGCCAGATCATGTTTGTAGATGAGAAATAGTTCTCAAACAATTTACCTGGACAAATAAAGGTTACAATTTTTTTTAATTAATTTAAAAAGTATACAACTCATCTGCATAACATAAGCACGGCATGAGCATATGTGAAGCAGTTTGCAACACAATGTGTTGTCTCAGCTCCCTCACATAAATGCTTCCAGCGTGAGTATCATCTAACATCACATACGTATGAAAGCTGTAAACTGTGATTTTAAAAATAGGGCCATGCACTGTAGAAAGCAGAGAGTATAAATGTGTGAATTTTGAGTGGATCTCTAGGGAGTTCACATTTCATATACCCATGTAGTCTGAGTAAATTGACTCCTCACGTATGTTGGTAGGCATGTAAGCATGTGCTTGTGTTTTGACAGAGGTAAGATACACAGTCCCAGTGTGGATTGAAGCTCTGGAGAAACTCTTTGTCATCAGAAGCACCTCTGGTACTGGCCTATGAAAGATCAGTAATTGTATTTTTGAAATGTTTTATTTATTTACAGGGCTGCCAACTCTCACGCAATGAGCGTGAGACACACGCATCTGACTGTCTTCCCACGCTCTCAGACCACACCACGTTGAAAATCTATTTTTTTCTATTTTTCCCATTGTACACACTCCTCAAGGGCAGGTGAGCCACTGAACTTTGCAGCAGTCCTCGGCAAAAGAAGAAAGTACCCCCACTACCCCCCCACCCCCCGCTCGACGCTAAAATCTCACGCCAAGGTTTTGGGGGTTTATTTATTTATGTGCATAAAACTTACCTAGGCTGCCATATACTGGACTCACAAACACCCTCCCATTAACCGAGATGGGATAATGGATGGTTACCTTATCCTAACTATAAAATCTGTGGTAGATACTCATGGCTCAATATTCACCAGATCATACGCTTGACCTTTCTTTTGTAGGCAATAAGTTAAAGCAATCCACTGCAGCGTTGTTATGTTAGCTCATTAGAAATGTAGCGACATGGCATTTAGCCACAACTCCCTGCCAGCATGCAAACATGTTAACACTCAACAGATCGCGGCTCTCAGTAACACAGGTTTTCCGGGCTGTGTTTGAGTCTGTGTTGATTCAGCAGCGTCCAGATAAAATCTACCACAGCCTCTAGTGTTTTCTCGCACCTTTTCCCACAGAAAGCCCCCACAGCCCTGCGGTCCATTAGCTGTAGGCTAGCCATTCTCAGGTTTTCAAGGAGAGATTTGTAAATGCGATACACCTTCATAAAATGATTGTGCATTGCAAAGCCTGGTTTGTTTGCTGCATACACAGGCCTTGTGTTGGTAATAAGATTCATTGAATTTGATCTAAAACATAATGTATCCAAGAACCAATATAAGTGAAAATTCAATGCCTTAAATGTTGGCTGTACATTTTCTATGGGTATTAAATTTGTGGTCTCAGTTTGGAGCAGAACTCTTTAAATTACATCATTCTATAATTACAAATCATTGGAAAAAGAAGAAAAAGAACAATTTTGGCTTCAGCCAGTCAAGCGACATCATTGATTTTTTTTTTTTTCAGTAAAAAGAAAAATAAGGTCTGATAACCCTCCACGTTTTTTATTTTGCTGAAAAGGCTCTCGTTAAGAGTTGCTTCTCTTCAGACTTCTTTATCTCGTTCTCCTTTCAGTTTTCCTGCTGGAGAGAAGATCACTGCAGATGACTGTAGCATCTGTGCAGGTTTTTCACCAAAGGATGTATGTGATAGTAATTCAAATTAGGTTCAAATTCAAATCTGCAGACTGATACATTTTAAATGTCATTTGATGTAAAGATAGACATTATATTCATTTAAACAGAGACCAAAGAAAAAGGATTCAGTAGAATTAGGGAATGCGAGGAATTGGAGAGGGATAAAACGTAACCTGATTTTTGTACGTAGTTGAAACAGGTTGAAGCCAATCAGGCTTTCTGTCAATTGCTGATTATTCCCAAAGGAACATCACTCACACAGCAATATTATGCACACTGTATATTCTCAGTGTAGAAAAGGCTGATTCTTTCACATAACTATTCATGTGGTTACAGCTGATGTATGACAAATGTTGTTGTCACTGGTGAAGAAAGCAAGCTAACGTTATCTGGTCAACCAGAACATTTACATTGTCAGCTTCCTGTTTTTTCAACATGTAGACTAAAGTGAATAGAATGAGTACAATTATATGTTTACTGATAGCTCTTGTATAAGCCATTGATCTAATCAATCATTTCAAATCAGTAACTGAATGGGCTCTAATCCAAAAGAGCTTAACAAAGGTGAACTTGCATGGTAAAAAGTTACTCTTAGATCTAAAGAACCATGCTCTTTCTGCCATACCTCAGATGACCACATCAGCCACAGCATTAAATACAGTTTTTGTATTACAGTGGGGCAAAAAAGTATTTAATCAGTCACCAATTGTGCAAGTTCTCCCACTTAAAGATGAGAGAGGCCTGTAATTTTCATCATAGATATACTTCAACTATGAGAGACAAAATGAGAAAAAAAAATCCAG
>JBBMFX010000016.1:9802312-9817589 GCA_037832545.1 Rhabdalestes septentrionalis | reverse complement strand
GTGTGTGTGTGTGTGTGTGTGTGTGTGTGTGTGTGTGTGTGTGTGCGTGTGGTCAATGCTGAGATGTTTATGCCACTCTAGGGCCCACAAACTGTAATTTTATATATAATTAACTGTTTGCCAAAAGTTATGTTTAAATGTTTCATTGAATATTTCACAAAAGGTGATTGAGTTCATAAGTAATATCATGTCATTACATTATTCTGTTTACATTATTCTTGTCAAGACTTAGGATTTGATCATCACTTTTGAAATTCTGGATTTTAACCGAGCTCAGACTTCAACTTAATTCAGTGCTGTACAGTCCAGAATGGGAGTCCAAAGATCACAAACCCTCCCTCTCCGACTGGGCTGTACAGTGAAGTTGCATTAGCAGCAGTTTGCAAAGTGGCACTTCTTGGATGAAGCACTTTATAGGCCTTGGCCTCCCAGGACTGCTGGTTTGGTGTGATTGGGGTGGAACTGGACATCATTAAATTGGGAGGAAGACTGTAGTCTAGTGGGTCTGTTTGTTATCCTGGAGCATAGAAAGCTCAGAATGTATGACTGTCCACTCCCTCAACAGTAAGTGTGTAGCTCAGACGCTCGAGCGTTGGTGTGTATGTGTGTGTGCCTCTTTAACAGATGAGTAACTATGTGGCCCAGAAACTCGAGTGTCAGCTGTTCGTTCGAGATCCAGAAAAGCCAGTCTCCCCCAGAAATATGTCGGTAAGATCAGCCAGGCCTGCCAATCATGTCACACTCCCTCTCTGATTGGCCCACGGTGTCCCCGCCCCTTCTACTGTGTTCAATTTCGAGTTAGTGGATATGATCTGATTGGCTGCACGTCTGTTCTGTAAACCAGCCGACATAGCGTAGAGCAAATCTGCATATGTGGCTGGAGGCATGGGAATTATCTTTTCATTTACCTGTGTGTGTGTGTGTGTATGTATGTGTGTGTTTCTGAGTGTGTTAGACATGTGCTGCTAACCAGATTCATGCTTTTTCTAGTCTCCCTTAACCCTTAGAAATGGTCAACTCAAATGTGTCAATGGACTTACAGGACTGTTTAAAAGTCAGAGACCTCTTATCATATATTCCATTTCCAGCCAAAAAGTGCAAGTTTTTCAGTGTCTCTTTACCCATCTCTCTCCCATTCTCTCCTCTCTCACTCTATTTCTCTCTACTACTCACTCTCTTCTCATTCTTGTTTTCTCACTCTCTCTGTCTCTCACTCACTCTTTGTCTTGTCCTCTTGAGATCTACAGAAAACTATCTGTACAACGAGACAGTAGTGTGCACCAAGATATTTTATTGCATGAAGGAAACTTGATTTAGCACATGCCTTGCTTGTACACTGCAAAAAAATTATATCTTGGCACACTGAATGAAGGCAATATAACTAATATATCTTATTATGAGATTATTGTCAGATTATAACAAGCTTATCCGTCATTTTTCAGATTTTGTGAATAAATTGCATTTGCAGAAAATCTTCTCTTCACTTGTAGTGATGAGAATATCAAAACTCAGCAGAAACATGTTCATTTCACCATGAATAATCAATTCCTGTTCACTCATATCCCACTGAATTCTACTACATTTAGCAGCTTTAAAGAAAGCTTAGCCCACACTCGGCACAATCATTTCACCAATCAATTATATAGAATCTAACTAGAATATCGCATTCAACAGGCTCATTCCTAACCATATTCTGGAGGATTTTAATAAATGATTTCCTCATAAATTGTTCATAGTAGGATTTATGCTATATTATCATCTGAAGGGCCAAAACATGTTCAAATTACAAGACATGTGTCTTATTTGAATAAACAAATACAGGACTTGTTTTCAAAATATGCTTCAAAAACCCTTTCCTGGGATGAGGGGTCTTCACAATGAAAGAAATACTAAATTCTAGCCTCATCCAACGGCAAGATTAAAAAAAAATTCTTTTCTAATATATGTATATATATATTTTTTTTAATCTCATGTGCATGTCAAAATGGGAATTTTTTTATTATTTCCAGTACATAAATACTCGTAAGAATCTCACAGGCTCAGCTAGCAAATTTTCATTATGAAATCTAAAAAAGACCCTCTGTACCAGTGGTGTCTCAAAAATAATACTTGTGTGTCTACCAGTGCAGTGACTGTATTTGGTATTTTTATTTGATATTGTACCTAAAATAAGTAGACACATCCTGGTCTTGACTGAATAACCTCATAGTTAATTTACTATAATCTTGAAATATTAGACAATATTAGATGCCTTCACTTGCCATGATATCATTTTTTGGCAGTGCGGTGTGTGAGTGTGTGTATGTGTGTGTGTGAGTGTGAGAGAGATTACAGTTTACAGCACTGAGAATCTCCTTGTTTCTGTATGTGGTAGTTGTTTGATGCCTGCTGCCTGTCCTGACTGTAGAGCAAAACTGATTAAAGTACAGGTGCAAGGGGACTTAGATAGGTGTGTGTCGCCTCAGGCAAAGTGTGACTCATATATCAAACGATAAACCCGCTTATCATTAAACACCCAATTCAGAATGCCTATAAACTTCAAAACAACTTCTGCATTCTAATGTAACCCACTGATAAGGAAAGCCTGCTGTGTCTTTGTCTCTTGGTGGCACTGTGCCCACCTGGCCAATTCTCTCCACTGATTTGGTAAAGACCACCACACACAAAGCCATTGTTTTTAGAAGCAATGCACAAAGCAGCCCGGAAACGAGTGGTTTTTCTGAGCACTGCATTGCATCATTGCAAAATTTTGCCCTTAATTAAACAATGCACTGAAGAATCATAATACTACAATACTGCAAATCTGAAATAATATTTAATTCAGTGAATCTTGTGCATTTAATACAATTCGCCCAGCTGTAGACTTATTATCAGATCATTTATGCATTTATTGTCTTTGTTTTTCTTCAGTGTGACATTGTCCAAATTACTTTATTAATATGGAATCATGAACACAGTGACATGTTTGAATTGAATAGTGGGCTGAGGGAGTCATTAGACCCCTGCCGTTACTGTTATATGATGGCATGTGGCTCGGACAGCATTACAACCTGGTGTGATTTCACCTTGTATCTTTCAGTTCATAAAACTGCAATGTTGACAGGAGGTAATACGCTGCTACAAAACAAGAACAATTGAGTCTAAAAGTTTTCTTCCATAAAATGAATACAAATAGAAGGTGCAATGTTAAAGAAGAACATGCCGATTATGTGCTCTCTCGTTGCTGTACAGTATAGGCTACAATTCGTATAACACTACGCTTGACTGCACTGCGGTGTGTGATGGTCTTAACAGTATGTGGTGGTCTTAACAGATGGCCTGTGGTTTTGCCTCAAGCAATGTTATCCTGAGTTAGCTTTGAATATTTTATGTAATACCCACTTATAAACTGAAAAGTAGCGTAATAACAGCAGAGAAAATGACGATGCACCTGTACTTTAATTGAAAGTAATATGAGTGTGTTGTACTGCACCTGACAGATGTTGACATTTGTCACAAAAGCTCCCTTAACACTGCGTATCACACAAACATAGACACACACACGCTCACACACACACATACAGTACAGACACACACTTACACACGCAGAGGTTTTCACTTCAAGAATAAAATGCTGTTATGCGTGTGTGTGTGTGTGTGTGTGTGTTTGTGTTGCAGGCTAAGCAGTCGTTGGCGACGCTCACTAAAGACGTTCCTAAGCGCCACTCTTTGGCCATGCCCACAGAGGCTGTCGTCAATGGCAACCAGGAGTGGGTGATGCATGCAGAGCTGCCTCTAACTGCAGCCATAAGACAGAGTCAACACAGCCTGTACCACACATTCGACAGACAGGGTACACACACACACATATACACACACAAGCCATCACACCCAAAATTCACACACTCAGTTGTGAAATGCAAAAAAAACCAAGTGAAATGCCCTCATTTTCATGCAATTCATTTTTTCTGATATTTTTGCCTATTTTCCTTATTTCTTGAAGTCATACTTAACAAATGTTGCTAACGCCACTGGCAGCCTTTTAAATAATATAAGCAATTACATCTTATTTTCATGTAAATATGACTTCACATGTATTTTTCTCCAGTGAGCTTACAAGGTTTTTTTTTTCATTGTTGTTCAGCCAAAACATGTTTGATGTCTCACACAAATCTCTTCTATAAACACATCCTCAAAACGTCACCCCAACCGCATCCAGCTCTTCATTAAGATGCCGCAGGATGCGGTTTAGGACGCAGCGTGACTCACTGTCAGCTATAAAAATGAACAAAACCTCACTGTGAAGCTGAACTCTGGGTGCAGCAGTTTTAGACAACAGGGTCTTCTTTCACTAGTCATCTCAGGAGTAGGAGTGCTGATCTGGAAGGAAAACAACATGAAACTTCTTCGTTACGGGCAGCAGTTTTATGATGTAGGCCCATTTGAACTGTACCGCGCACGTGATTGCGCCCCGGATTCAAGTTCTCCCACATCATCACATTCCTCACTGCTTTATCCTGTCAGTCCTGTGAGCTGCCAGGTTTACAGAGTGCTGTTTAGATAAGCTTGTCATGACATTGATCAGTGGTCCTTGGGATGTAGAAGTGTAAAGATGGTCCGAGGTCATTTTCATTGTATCCAGCTGATCCACTAATCTGCCCATATTCCCAGAAAACACTGTGCCCCTGCCATAGACTGAACTCATCCTTTGCTGCTGTGTTGGTTACATTTGAATTGGGATTGCATTTACCAATCACACTAGATGTGAACCGTGAGTTCAAAATAATCGCTCCTATGCATGGAATGAATTGATCATACTAGTCAAAGGAACTGTACTTTGAACAGCATCAGGGCTGGTATTCACAAAGCAGGCATGATGAGGACAGATCTAGATCCAGCACTGGTGGTGTCTGAAATGGCTGCCTGGGGCAGTGATGTTCTGTTACAGTTACGGCATGTGGCAGACGCTCTTATCCAGTGCAAAGTGCATCAGTGCTTTAAGTAGTCCACAGTTACTAGCCAACCCTGTCAAAAAAAGGAGAAAAAAGGGCAGAGATTACTATAAAGTTAGCAAAACCTTGGACAAGAGTTTTTTTTTCCGAGGTACAGAAAAAATGTGCAAGCGATAAGTGTGAGGATTCCGTGCTCCTTCAAGAGATGGGTCTTCAGACAATGCTTGTTCATTTACACAGTGTCTTAAACCACATGCACAAGTCTGCACCACCTAAAAGAAGAGCTGGATGCAGACAAACTTGTTTTTGTGAGGTGTTTTGACAGAAATAATTTGGTTGACTACTGATTGCTTGTGTAGGCTTTGTAGCTCCAGTGCTAAACTAAAGAAGCAAAAAAAAAAACACTTCTAAACATGTCTTGGCTGATCAGCTACATGTGGGAAAGTTATTTTGTCAAACCAATCCTTTAAAATGACCCAGGCAGGATTCTGTTTTGATAGTTCATGTACTTATGTTGAACCTGTGTTACAGTGTTAAAGGCCGTGCCCCCGTGTGTGTGCGATGTTGATGGAGTGTGTGTGGCGCACTCCTCGGGCAGTCTGAGACTCAGCCCCTGTCACTCACGACAGCCATCACTCCTGTCAGATGCCTCAGCACTGGAGGGGGAGCGATCATCCACACCGTCCGAGCTTAACTCACCACGACACAGAACACACTCGCTCTGCAACGTGAGAGCACACATTTACACACACACACACACACACACACACACACACACACACAAAACACTCAAGAATTTCATAAAACGTAACACATGTAACACACATTCCTTGAAACATACAAAAACATACAGTGGCACAGAACACATGTAAGGATGTGTAAGGACACCCTTACTTCATACTGGTCTTACGCCTTTCTAGTGGATCTTTTATTGTTGGTCTAATTTGAGGGATTTGAGCCGTAAGATTTGTGCATATGTTCCATTCGACAAGAAAAATATTTGAACCTCTTAAAGTGTTAGAGAATTTATTTGGTTCCAAACTTCAGTCCTTACTCTAATGTGTTGTTTTTTATGTCTTATAATGCAAATAATAACTTTTCTCATAAGGGTATAATTAATATATGTCGTGTCAGAATAAATAATAAAAAAATGAATCAAATCACGAGGAAATAAAAATACTCATGAATGGCACAACCGGCTAAGTGGTGGCCATCCTCAGGACAGTGTATAATGAGTCTCCTGATTTGTCTTAGTGTGAGGCTGATACCACAGCCTGCTGCCGCAGCACACACCGTCAAACAAAGAAAATTGGTTCAGTTTTTTCTTGAGTTTGACTGACACTTTCAATTAAGTATGAGTTCTCTTTACTTTTTCCATCTCTAGTAAATGAATACGGAGTAATTTTTTAGATTACACATTAAAGAGTTCAGTCAGCGTCTCTTCTCTGATCTTTTGCGGTTGCAGTCTTTAGAGGACCTGGAGGACCAGAAGAGGAGGAAGAAGAAGGAAAAGATGGGCCTGGGCTCACTGTCGCGTGTCTTCGCCCGAGGAAAGCAGAGGAAGTCTCTGGATCCCGGCCTGTTCGACGGTACCAACACACCCGACTACTACATAGAGGAGGATGCTGACTGGTGATCCAGCCAGAGAGCCTCTCTGACGTGTGTGTGTGTGTGTGTGTGTGTGTGTGTGTGTGTTTGTGTGTGAGAGAGAGAGAGAGTATGAGCCTCAGAGGAGTGAGAGTTTGCTCCTTGTGTTGCTGCTGACTACTAGAGCACAAGCTAACTGATAGAGTGACTCCTGTACTGCAGGGCAATCCTCTGTGGATTTGGATCTGTCACGCCATGAACCGCACATCTCCTAACCTTCTCATCCGTCTTTACACTGACACTCACTGTACTTGCTCTGGAAACTGGAAGGACTGCTGGATTTGTAAATAACAAACCCCCGATGCTACGCCCTGTGCTTGTAAATGTCTGTTGTCCTAAATGGCTTTTGTTGAATACATTCACCATGTCTGTTGTCCTGTGTGGCTCATTGACTGGGCCTGACCGTGCTAGTACAGTTCTCCATGCTGGGAGTTGGCAGGCTGCAAGAAGCCAGACTGGCACCAAACATTTACAGCCTCTCAGTAACACACACAAACACAAACACTCATAGCTCCAAAAAACATAACTCCTAGGACGTAGGGGTATCAGTCACATATTAATCATCCTGAAGCTTATTATGCTGTTTTATTGAGCATTAGACAGAGTGTACGATCGTCAATATCACGTGGGCTCAGGTGAAAAATTCCCACAAATATGTTTTTCAAAACTAACGGTAGTTTCCGAACATTAGAATAATTATATTGTGGGGGGGATTTGTGTTTAAAGTGGTTTGATGTGAAATGTTTCACTGCATTAAAAATAATTGCCAGGATTTCTCTACTTCAGTTGTAAATAAGAGGTCTACAGTACAAATAGGGTCATTTAATGCTTTTGAGCTATTGTATGTAATGTTGATGGCAAATGATGAAAAACAAAAAATAAGTTTCCCTAGTTGAACTGCTCCAAACGGCATTTTACAGACATGAAAATTCCCATAAGAACAAAATCCTTCATTTTTCACGAACTAGTAATATCATAAGTAAGATAAACTGTATTTCAGTATGTTGTCCTAGACGTATAGAGATTTTTTTCGATGCATGTGGTAGAGGAATCAGTTAAGCTGGTTATTCAGCCAGATCTCTCTGTTTAGCTCTGCACTCCAATGTGCGCCTGAGTACGGGTTCAGCCTCTTCACCTGAATTTCCTCAGTCAAAGAATTTCCTCAGTCAAAGAATTTCCTCAGTCAATGCAAATTAAAAAGACTGATTGATTCCTATCTTTCACTGAACATCTGGCATATACCTCTTCCTTGTCAATGGATATAAAAGACCTTTTAATTTAAAAATGTGTGTCAAAACTGTCATCAAGCAATGTCAGGGGCATCAGGTACCATATTCATTACCACTGTATGGGAAGCGGCTTCTTCTGAGCCATTAAAGTTTTTGGGCATCTGGTTCTAATTACCACTGATGTGAAGAATTTAGTTACTTTCTCTACAATGAAACATTTCATATCAAACCATTATGAATGCATTTGTTTACATTTTAGCCGTATAATTGCATGGAAATTATGAAAAATCCATGGAAATGTGGAAATAACACATGGTAAGAATAAGATTGCATCAGTGGAGCAAACTGTTGCACAACACTCTGTGACTCAGTATAAAACAACCTTCACTGACAGATCCTGATATCCTAAGTGGCTGATATCGGCCATTTCGATCTCCACGTCTCTAAACAAAGCCAGTGTTTGTTGTTGAAACGGTGAGGCCAGTGTGAGGTTTGCAACTTGCCACTCCTACAGGAAAATTCTAAACTACCACTAAAAACACGTTTGATGGGGGAATTTCCCTTGAGTGCGGATCCCAGGACCGGGATGTTTTGTCTATGCAAACAAATACAGATCTGGTCTGAGATCAGTCACTAAGGGACACTTCCATTTAGGAAGGGGTATCATGGAACCAGTTATCCTTAGAGGCCTGTCTTTGACAAAGCTTTGTTTCTGCAGCGCAGTACTTTAGACCACAGATTCTTTTCATTTGCTTTTTTTTTTTTTTAAATAGAAGTTCTATTTTATTCCATGTCTGTGTAAATGTGAATTAAGTACTAAATGAACTCTCAGTCAGGTAGTTTTGAATCGTGAAGAACTTCTCTATGGCTGTATGGGATTAGCTGCAACTTAGATCTGAATGGCATGGAAATGTTAAATTTATTTAAAAAATAAAGTATTTTGAAATAAAAACCAGTGCCATATGTGGAAACAACTGCAAGCACTTTGCATGTGTGTCGTTTGGTGTGAAAACCCTCCACCTCCCTGAACTGTCTTCAACATTTTGTCTCCTCTAGAGGTGAAAATTGGCTGCCTTCATTAAGCAGAATCTGTGTCTAACTCTTAACCTCCAGAACATCGCTAATATTTTGGCATGGGTGAAAATAATACTGCGTAAAAGGTGTGTGTGTGTGTGTGTGTGAGTTGTGTATGAAAGCATATAAAAATTTATGAAAGCATCTTCTTCACACCCATTTAACACACTGATGTAATCTTCACAGAAATGATCAAAACCTTCAGCATTGTGAGTGGTACTGGTAGATCCACTTCCAAAGGTGTGGCGAATATCAGGAAAAATGAACAGTATAAAAAATAATTGTAAAAATAAATAAATAAATAAAAAACAAGAAGTGCGAGAACAAAGCAAAATTATCTTCCAATATAGTAAGTAAATTTCGCACCTTGAGCTTTCTAAAACAACTAGAAGATTTATCTTACAGTCAGCTGTTCTTAATAGTAAAATAATTATTTGTAAAATTTTCTGGGTGTTAAGGTTTGTTTGTTATGTATGTGATTGCACTACAAATACTTCTGTTAGCTCATAAATGCTGTCTGCCACAGAGTGAAACCATCGAACCCAGTCTGGGAGCTTTGGAGAGAACTGAGGCCAGAGAAGAGGGGGAATAATAAATATGTGCTGCCATCTTCTGGTGGTATTATGCAAGTTCATCCTCCATACTGTTATAAGGCCAGAGACATGGCCTTTTAACAGTATGTCCCTTACCTTAAAAAAAGTTACACATTGTTACATTTTACATTTGCATACACTATTATTTTGCTTCGGTGTTTCAGCCATGTGCACTGCTAACATGTATGTCAAATTAGGGATAGCCAAAGACAAGCACTGGGTTGTTGAATGGGCTTTACTGCAGAGCTTAGTGACCTTAAAGTGCTGTAGGGTGCCACCTTTGCCACAAGACAGCCTGTCATATTAAATGGAAACATCCTGGAGCCTCTGAAATTGAAGCAGCAGGCCACACAAACTGAATACTCACTACTGAGTGCTGAAGCGCAATGCATGTAATAATCTTATTTTCTGTTGCATCACTAACTATAGAGTTCTTAGCTGCCTCTGGAAGCAAATTCAAGAACTGCCCTTCTTTATGAAATGGGTTTCTGAGGCATGCAGCTGCACAAGGTCACTGTGTGCAATGAAAACTTCAGCTGGAGTAAAGCACATCACCTCTGGACTCCGGGGAGGTATAATTATGCTTCACTGTCTAGGCTGATGGCCAAATCTGGCATTGGCAGATGCCAGGAGAACGCTGCCTTCTAGAATTCATAGTGCCAACAGTAAAGTTTAGTGGATGATGGATAATGCTCTAGAGCTGTTTTTCAGGGTTTAGCTTTAAGACCCTTAGTTCCAGTGAAGGGCAATGGTAGTTCTACAGCATATAAAAACATTTTAGAAAAGCTTAGAAAAGCCCCCTTCCTGTTCCAGCCCAGTGCACAAAGTGACTTTCATGGATTTATGGGCTTGGCCCTGCAATCAGGAAGTTGTTGGTTCGATTCTCAAGACTGCTAATCACCTCTGAGGTACCCTGAGCAAGATACCATCCCCACACACTGTTCCCAGGTGCTGTGTTCCTGGCTGCCCACTGCTTCGCTTGGTGAATGGGTTAAATTCAGAGGAAGAATTTCATGCTGTTTACACTGTGTGCTGTGATGTTTTCACGTATGAAAGGTCAATTTAACCATCTGAACAACTTTGAAACATCAACTGCAAGTCAGGCCTTTTTGTCCAGCATTGCTTGACATCACAAACCCACTTTTGACTGAATAAGCACAAATTTACAGACACACTTCATGAAAAATTACTGTGGAAAGCCTTCCCAGGAGAGTGGAGGCTGTTACAGTGGCAAGGAGGCTAGGAATGCTAACGAAAGGGATAACAGAAAAATACTTGTAGATATTTGTCACATAGTAAGTAAAAGCCTAATTATCCTAAACATTAAAGCCGCCTGTCTTATCAAATGTAGACCCCCCCAGCTCAAGCCACCAGAACAGCTCTGAACTCCACAAGACCTCTGAAAGTGTGCTGAGGTATCTGCAGCGAGACATTAGCAGCAAATCCTTTAAGTCCCGAAAGCTCCCGGGTGGGACCCCCATGCGTCGAACCACTTAGTCAAGCAAATCCTATATATATGTGGTGGGATTGAGATCTGAGGACTTTGATGGCCAAGTGAACACCAAGAACTCTTTGAACTGTTCCTCAAAACAGCAGTTTATTCAGTGCGGCAGGAGACATTATCCTGCTGAAAGAGGCCGCTGCCTTTGGCAAACGCTCTTGCCATGAAGGGATGGTGCTGATCTGCAACAGTTTTAGACGTACCTCTCAAAGTAGCATTAGATCAAAAACCAGGACAAAAGGTTTCCCATAGCATCACTCTGCTTTTTTCAATTCTTCCTATAGTGCATCCGGGTACATATCTTAGTAACTGATGCACAACCACCCAGCCGTCCAAATGAAAGGAAACTTTAGACCAGAACACCTTTATCCATTGCTGCATCGTCCAGTGTTTATGCCCACATGCCCATATACAGCAGTGAACAGGGGTCAGTACGGGCTCTTCCAGTGGTCTGTGGCTACGCAGCCCCATACACAGGAAACTGCAGTGCACTGTGTGTTCTGACAACTTTCTATCAGAGCCACCATGAGCCTTTTTCAGGAGTTCGTGCTTGAGTAGGTTTTATATGGGACTAGACCACGCAGACCAGAGTTTGGTCCCCAGATGCATTCAGCAAGCCTTGGGTGCCCATGACATTGTTGCTGGTTAACTGGTTGTCCTTGCTTATACCACTTTTAGGTAGCCGACAGCTGATTATGACCTTATATAAAGTTTTCAGTTAGTCAAAATAGAGGTCATTTACTTATATGGGTCTAATTATTTGTTGTTTAACTCTTATTTTATTCCTTTCTTAACTATTTGCCTTACACTGAGTTCACTGCACCTTAAATTTCGTTGTTCCTTGAAAAGTGACAATGACAATGAAGATTGATCTTATCTTACCTTATCTTAAATGTACAGTACCAAACACCATCAAATTCAACCATATTAAAAAAAGGACAAGGACAAAAAATGTTGGTAGATTGCAAATGTCACAAGTGGGAAAATTCAGTACATTTTTAATTAACATACCCTACATGTTAATTATATGCCAATTTCTGGTAGTGACAATGGCTCTACCATGTGATATTGTATTAATTATATCTACATTTAATTGGTTATTGTCTTTTCTGAATGATTTTACCTTCTCCATCTGTGTAATTCTGCCATTAACTCCCACCCAGCGGAGTGTGTTGATATGTATTCTTCAATAGAGATGTAGGCCTCTGCCCAGAGTTACTCTCTAAAAGTCTCTTGCAAATCGCACTGCCTCTTTTCCCTGCATCCACCAATCCAGACTCAGACAGTCTTTCGAGTCCCGCCCGTCTAAGTGTGAGCTTATCGGATTGTGAAGAGCAGCTGGACAGACTGCAGCAGGTGGAGCTGGCTCGGACCGTGCCCATGTCCCGATGGCGAGCAGGCACTGTGCAGGCCTGGCTTGAGGTCATCATAGCCATGCCCATGTACATCCGTGCCTGTGCCGACAACGTCAAGAGTGGCAAGGTCAGGACATACCAGAACAGTTACTGAACACCCTGCAGATACGGTATCACATTCACTTTCAGTGCTGTCAAATTCACAATAAACAGCTCATGGGACAAGAGCCGTTTATTGTCATAAAACATGCACAGTTACCAAATATAGAGTTTCATGGAGGATATCAAAATTTGCACACACAAAGTATATGGAAATTGTATTGAATTCCATATGGCAGCTGCTTTTTGCATATTTTAATATAAACATATATAAGTAAATATTTTTTTACCTGTAGTTCATAGTAAAATATACCAGGTTTCACAAGGGAGAGGCAAATCCATCTCCTGTACATCATAAAGAGCACACAATAATCTAATGTCTCCTGTTTGTGTGGGTGTGTGTTAGGTGATGTTAGCCTTAACTGATGCAGATCTTATGGCTGGTTTGGGCATCAGTAACTCCATGCATCGAAGGAAACTACGTCTGGCCATTGAGGACTACAGACAGGCTGAATCGGGACATGGGTGAGAAACAAACACACACACACACACACACATAATACAAATTACTTTTCTGCTTTGAAAAAAGTATGTTGGTTTGCTTCGTAGAGGGCATTGGCTTCATGAGTATCATTAGAAACCAGTAGTTCCATGTAGAATAACTGTAGATCCAGCAACTTTTAAAGCTTTTTTATTTTTATGATTGTTTTTTCAGCAGGGTTGACACTTTTTAGGCAGGTTTTTTAAGGGGAATGTAAATCTCACAGGCTACAGCTGGATCCCAGAACCTATAAAAAGTTTCTCTTGGTCTCAAAATGACACTTAAGATTTAGTGCTGGTGTTGTTGATCCTGGTGGTGTAACGGGTGATCTGGGACTGATTCTGGACAGGTTTGCTCTTCCGTGCTTTTCTAAAGGTATTGTCTAAAAGCACAACTGGCCTCTAAAACCTCTCGAATGGAGTGTTTGATTTCATTAACCTGGGGAAGTGGACAGTGCGGGAATGTTACTAATGCTTTTAGGCTTGATCAAAAGAGTCTAGGATGGAAAGCAGGCCTGTTCAGGGCAGTACAACCAAGAGTGAACTCACACAAAGACACTTTTCTGACCCTGTGAGATAATCATGGATCTCAGTGGTCTCAGCATTTTTAAAACAAATTCTACAGGTTCCCCTGCTGTGTTTATTTTAGGTAATCAGTTAGATGAACAGATTTGCAGATCTGTAATGAACTGCTTCTCTCACTTGAATGTCCAGACTGTCGAAAGCAGCTGATCTGGACCACCACTGGGTGGCGCAGGCATGGCTGAGTGACGTGGGGTTGCCCCAGTACTCCCAGTTCTTCCACACACACCTGGTCGATGGGCGTCTGCTGAGCACGCTCACGCGCACAGACCTGGATAAACACCTGCATGTTTCCAAAAAAGCCCACCAGAGCAGCCTGCTGCTGGGAATACAGCTACTGCATATGCTCCACTTCAACAAGGAGGTACACACTCACACATACACACACACACACACACACACACACACACACACAACATCAAACCCACTTACAGTCTTAGCCCTTTTTTCTCAGGAAATCCAGCCAGTCATCTCAACATTTTCTAACAGCCTTCTGTGTTACAGCAGCTCAGCGTGGTTGTATTACACACCATAACCCAACCCAACCTTTTGGGAATCTTTCTGTTATAACATCTGCATACATAGGGAACTGACAAAGCATTAACACAAAACCAGCTATAATCAGAATCAGATTTTTTTTTTAAACACAACATTAAAATACAAAATTTTATAAAATACCAAATAAAACTCCAGAAAATACTCTGTAGGAAACAACCTATGCTGTATTCCAAGAATGATGGTAGATGTAAATACTGTAGATAATTAAATAAACTTACTGCTGAAGTAGTTTACCAGTAATCCAAGCAGTGGTTTGGTGTTGCTGTCTGTACTGAGTCATGATGAGACTATTGCACATATTAAAACAACATTGCAAGTAATGATAATGATTCAATACAGATAACTGCAGACTTTCAAAATCATTTAACATGGGGACATTCGGTCCCCACAAAGAGCTAAATGCACACAGAAATATGACCCTACACTGAGAAAACGTGTTAAGGGACATAATAATATTATATTCTTTCGCAAATCTGCAAAAATTGTCTCCACACATGTTCTTTATTTGTAAAAAAAAATGTAGAAATATGCAGCCTTTCACTGGAAAGGTAAATGTACTTTCTATAGCCTAATATATGCAGTTAGGGCTTTGTTGTACCTTTTGAAGCACATTTTATGTTTGTAAATGTATGTTTGTACCGTGGAGGACAACAATCTACCTGTAAAGGTCTAGTTTGTGAGAGTGTAGTTGCAGTATAATGTTGTGTAAATGTCTGAAGGTGCTGCAGGCAAAGCGAGCAGACTGTGAGTTCCAGAACTCCGACCCCCTGGTGTGGACCTGCCCGCGCATTATGAAGTGGCTGAGAGACATCGACCTGAAGGTACACTGCCGGTACACTGTCGATAGATATTAAGGAAACACAGACATGATTGGTGCAAAAAATGTCTTGCGTATGATGATGAGATGGAAAGTGTGTAAATGTGTGTGTTTGCAGGAGTTTGCGGACGGACTTCAGGGCAGCGGGGTTCACGGTGCTGTCATGGTGCTGGATCCCTCCTTTACCACAGACTCTATGGCAGCTGCTCTAGGTATCCCTGGAAACAAGCACATGGTCCGTCAGCATCTGAGTGAAGAAATGAAGGCCCTGCTCAGCCCTGCAATGTAAGAGAGAGAGAGAGAGAGAGAGAGAGAGAGAGAGAGAGAGAGAGAGAGAGAGAGAGAGAGAGA
>JBBMFX010000016.1:9781267-9791879 GCA_037832545.1 Rhabdalestes septentrionalis | reverse complement strand
CTCTCTCTCTCTCTCTCTCTCTCTCTCTCTCTCTCTCTCTCTCTCTCTCTCTCTCTCTCTCTCTGTCTCAGGAGAGAAGCTGCGGGTGCTAGGCTACAACCAAAATGGGGAGTGGAGTGAAGTTCGTTCTAAGAATGGTCAGGGCTGGGTTCCCAGTAACTACATCACTCCAGTGAACAGTCTAGAGAAGCACAGCTGGTACCATGGGCCTGTGTCCCGCAGCGCTGCGGAGTACCTGCTCAGCAGCCTCATCAACGGCAGCTTCCTGGTGCGAGAGAGCGAGAGCAGCCCTGGACAGCTGTCTATCTCACTGCGCTATGAAGGCCGTGTCTACCACTACCGCATCAACACTGCCTCTGACGGAAAGGTACAAACTTTTTTTTTTCTTTTAATTAACCATTGCACCTTTGTTCACTTTTGGTTAACTCTTATTCACAGTTTCACCTATCAATTTTCACCTCAAATCGTTTTCCTTTTTATTTTACCCACTTATATCTCATTTCTTGTATCTCTTCCTCTCTCCCCTTCACTTTGTCTTATTTACCCTCTCCCTTTCTGTCCCCAAGGTATACGTAACATCTGAGAGTAGGTTTAGCACATTAGCCGAGCTGGTCCATCATCATTCCACTGTAGCAGATGGTCTGGTGACCACACTCCACTACCCTGCCCCGAAATGCAACAAGCCCACCGTTTATGGAGTTTCTCCTATCCATGATAAATGGGAGATGGAACGCACAGACATCACCATGAAGCACAAGCTAGGGGGAGGCCAGTACGGAGAGGTCTATGTGGGTGTCTGGAAGAAGTACAACCTCACCGTCGCTGTTAAAACACTCAAGGTTTGCCATTTAATTCTATTTTTATTACATGCTAGTTTTGGTCTCAGAGATCCAGAACTGTTTATCTCTTTGAGTGTGTAAGCTTTAAGCTTTTTTTGACTAGACTAATTCTGGGAAACAGATACTGTGGAATATAAAGTGAATTGTAATGCGAAGGATACTTACTTATGCATTACAGGAGGATACTATGGAAGTGGAAGAGTTTCTGAAAGAGGCTGCTGTCATGAAGGAGGTGAAACATCCCAATCTGGTGCAGCTTCTGGGTTAGTACTAACCAAATGAACCATCCTTCAATGTAATTTTATATTGTTAGATTTCATAAATAATTCTGTGTATTTAGTATTATTTGTAGGCATGCGGAACTTACAACACACAATAATAACCGCACACATTATTTAACAATACCAGAGTCACATTATACCCTTCTACAATCAGCCCATCTGGTGGAAACTAATGGTTCGGACTTGATCTCTTTGTGCAGGTGTATGTACTCTGGAGCCTCCTTTCTACATAGTGACTGAGTACATGCTTCATGGCAACTTGCTGGACTATCTACGCGAGTGTGACCGGGAGGAGGTGAACGCCGTAGCACTGCTTTACATGGCCACTCAGATTTCCTCTGCCATGGAGTACCTGGAGAAAAAGAACTTTATCCACAGGTGAAGATTAAGTCCAGAGTACTCTAAAAGTAACCACATGTATCATAATGGGATCCCATGACCTACTTTGCCTCAATTTCCACTAACCTTGGAAAAATCCAAAGTGGTGTTTGTTTCTCTTTCTTTTTCTTTTTTTCTTTTTGATTTTGTCTGACAATGTTCTAATTAGCTGTAAAGATGTTGAGACCTAGCTAATATTTGGGAATATGAGTAATTCTCCTTTTTCCTTGCTTTCTTGTCTCTCAGGGATCTGGCAGCACGAAACTGTCTGGTAGGGGAGAATCATGTGGTTAAGGTGGCTGACTTTGGCCTGAGTCGTTTGATGACTGGAGACATTTACAAAGCTCATGCTGGAGCCAAGTTCCCTATCAAGTGGACTGCTCCAGAAAGCCTGGCCTACAACACCTTCTCCATCAAATCAGATGTCTGGGGTCAGTCTTACTCAGTTTCTGAATGTGCCATTTCTTATGTGCCAGTTATAGTACATGGAGTTGGTACTCAGCTTAGCAAGACTCATAAAAAAAATATTTTTCTAGAATGTCTGATGTGTGTCTGTGTTTACTCTGTAGCATTTGGAGTGCTGCTATGGGAAATTGCGACCTACGGCATGTCCCCCTACCCTGGTATTGACCTGTCTCAAGTATATGACCTACTGGAGAAGGGCTACCGTATGGAACAACCAGAAGGCTGCCCCCCAAAAGTCTACGAGCTCATGAGAGCCTGTGAGTGCGCTTCAAAATTTCTGGGCCTGTATTTGATTCACATACACATAACAGCCTTTTTTTTTACATTGTCACATGGGGTGTGTCTAAGGTGTCCTTCCTTTTTAAATGAAGTACTCTTGTCCTTTTATTTTGGTATGTTGACATACCAAAATATTATCCTTTATTCTCAGGTTGGCAGTGGAGCTCTCTGGACAGGCCTTCGTTTGCAGAAATTCATCAAGCATTTGAGACCATGTTCCATGACTCTAGCATATCAGAAGGTATTACTGTACCCTTCATATTAATCCTGTTTAGCCATAGTAAGGTAAAACTTCAGACTCCAGTTCTAAACACTCTCGGCATTGCATGTTTTACAAGTTCTAAGACATCTTTATTAAACACATATTTGTTGGGATTAGTCAGTTTAATGCTTGTTATATTTGACTGTGTATCTTTTCACAGGAGCAGTTTAATAGGTTTAGGTCTTAGCTATATGTAAAACCTGGTTCTGTCTTTGTTTTGCACATCTGAGGGAATATTGTAAAAAAGATTGTATAGTGGCTACATAAGCTAAATTACATGTCAGTTAAAAACATTGATCAGTCAATATCCAGTGCTAGATCTGAGGTATTAATTACTGTGATAGGCAGATTAATTAATATCAGCTGAAAATAACTATGGAAATGAGGGCAGAATGAAGTCATCACTGACCGAGTTAATGACTTTAACTGTTTTTCGTAATCCCAGGTTTTTAGCAGTTGATTCTAAACAGCAATGTTCTCTCCCTGATCTTGCTTTGCAGAAGTGGCAGAGGAGCTGTGTAAGACTGCCTCTTCTGGTAAGGATGGTGTAATGCATTCATTTGGTCATGATCAGCCCCTCCTGCCATGTAAGTCACGCCCACAGAAGAAGCACTCGGATAATAAGGAGAACGTGGAAGGGCTGGATGGTCAGGAGCCCGGAGCCCACGGCCCTGCAGGTAGACCGGCTAGGCTCTGTTTTGCACACGTCCAGCGCAGGCGCAAGAGAATGGGAGTGGTGTTCCTCTTAGACTAAGAGTTACACACTCATATACACACACGCACACACACACACTCCCTCACACGCGTACACACACACACTCCCTCACACACAAACACACATTCAAAATAAATACTTTACATATGTGTATATATGTATAAATGTGTATGTGTGTGTATTATATTTATATTATGTAAACAAACATTATTTGCTTTATTTTACAGATGTTTTATTGTCGCTCATTTCTTTGGCCAGTTTTTCAGATGTTTAATGATTTCATGAACTATGTACAAAATGTTTCATGTACCCCAAATTGATCAGCCAAAACACATTTCCTCATTTTAATTCAGGTTATGAAAATGAATGTGTATGAATGAAGCAAATAAGAAACACTAATGTAACCCGGTGGGTCATTATAGAAACTAATGTACATTTTTCACATTTTCTTTCTATTGGTTGCATTATTGTTTATTAACGTATTACTGTAATGTCCTTTATTGTTGTACATCACTTACTAATAAGTATGCACAATCACCCATCACCTCCCACATATAAACCAGCATGTTTTCTTATGTTGATTAAAGTCTGTTTAACCTCACTGATGTGTCTAGCACTGTGGATGTAAGCATGGGTTTATATTTCACTGAAAGGTTTTCACTACTATACAAATAATAAACCACAAATAATCACTCCGCATGGAAACAGTTGACATAATTCACATTTCAGTAACTTTTTCTCTCAAGGATTACATTGTTTTCACCGTGTACTCTATTTTCCCCTTGTAATGCCCCAAATAGGACAAAATGATCAGTTTGGACCTCCAATGTGTCATCCTGATATTGTTGCTGATATTGTTAGATTTTATTCCATTATTTTTAGCTTTTACACCATTTATAAACACACCATGCATTAAATTTAATTCGGCAAACTAATTTGTTTATTTAGATGAAGAAAATATTTCCCTTTCTCTATAATGTTGCCATATCAGTGATAAAAGTATTTAATAAGACAGCATCGATATGCTTTTTTTTTTTTTTTTTTTGCTTTAATAATAAGTGGTATAAATGCATAGTCCCATCTGAACTTCAGTTCCTCCAGTTCTCTCCATGCCCTAACAACTGACCAGTTCATTATGAGCCTTATAAACCTCAATTACTGAGACACCTTATATACAATTGGTCAAAAGTGTCGGTCATTTTCTGTTGAAGTAAAATTCATTGGCACTAACCGAGAGGCTCCAGCCGATACACATTTTAGAGAGATCAACACTTTTAATCAACAATTCAAACCAAGCCAAACATACACTTGTCAGTTTTATGACCATGACTGTGCTGGGTTTATTGCCTCCTTGGACAGCTTGTACCCTTGTATTGAACTTGTCAGTGTTGTAGAGTAAATATAGCAGGTGGTTTCACTAATCCCCCTCTCCCAACCTGCCCCTCAGTTGTTCTGTTACTCTCAACCATATTGTTCTGCGGTCATTTTGGAGGGTGTGTTGTCTGTTTATTGTTGGTCTGACCTTATCCATGTTGTCTTGGTTTTTAGGTCTTGCTGCATCCCTTCTGGCAGGTGATGGTCGTATAAGCAGCTCACCTGCTCTGCCCCGCAAACAAAGAGACAAATCTCCTTCCAGCCTGCTTGATGACCCATTGGATACCAGCTTCACCCGTGACCGCAAAGCCGGCTTTTTCAGCTCCTTCATGAAGAAGAAGTCCATGTCGTCATCCTCGTCTCAATCTCAGCACAACCTCCCTGTGCCCCCCAAGAGGAGCAACTCCTTCCGTGATATGGAAACACAACCTCACAAAAAGTATGAGCCGGCCACTAGCTTTGGTGCTCATCCTCCATTACCCCAGACAGATGGACTGGGGTTCTCCCCGTCTCATGGAGAAGGGAACCATGTTCAGTCACGCTGCTGTGGTGCAACGTTTGGACAGAAGCCATCGGGGTCAAATTCTTCTGGAGCCACCTCTTCGCAGGTGGGCAGCAGCAGTAGCTGGGCAGGCCTGGCAGGCTTCTTCACCCCCCGTCTCATTAAAAAGACCCTGGGGTTACGAACTGGGAAGCCCTCTGCAACTGACGATTCTGGGGATGGAGGCGCCAAGCCTTTCCCTCGCTCGAACTCAACGTCCTCCATGTCTGCCGGCCTGCCAGATTTGGAGCGCATGGCACTAACTTTACCTAGGAACCGTAGCAAGCCAACCTTGGAGAGAACAGCCTCTACGGCTTCGCAACCGGAAAACGGTGCTGCGCGGCCTACGGACGCCTTGCTAAAGAAGCTGGATGAAGGCACGGCGCAGATCCGAGACAGGCCTAAGGCCAAGCTGCTGCCCCGTGGGACGTCAGGAGGGGTAAGGGCACCAGGGGTAGGAGGTGAGGCTGAGTCTGACACTCATACACGAGGGAGAGATGGGCAAGATGAAAGGCTAGGCTGGCCTTCGCCATCTAAAACCTCCACAGTGGGTCCACACAACCACAAAGTCCCTGTTCTGATCTCACCGACCTTGAAGCACAGCCCAGCTGATGTTCACCTGGTTGGGGTGGACTCTCAGGGCAACCGCTTCAAGCTTCTGGCTGATGGGAGCAGTGACCGTGACCGGCCACGACTCATCAAGCCCAAGTGTGCCCCTCCTCCCCCACCCACGCTACGCTCCCTCCAGCACGCCTACAGTGCAGATGGAGCCGAAGAAGCTGCTACTGGTCCAGAGGTTAACGGAGATGGGGTCAAAAGGTCAGGGAGAGGGGCAGGGGGAGCACGACCATGCATTCCACCACCGCAAGTGCCTCCGGCACTCTCTGCCTCCTCTGGTAGCACAACCACCAAGATGGCGAATGGTGCTTCTGGTGGCACGGGCCTCACTTCCTCCTCCTCCAAGCTGACGTTGAGACGGACGCGGCAGCAGGCAGAGCGCGTGCCTCTGGAGAAGCTCAGCAAAGAGACTCTGCTGGAGTGTGCGGAGTGTCTGAGCAATGCTCTCCACAGCAGTGCTGAACCTTCTTCCAGCAGCCAGGTCCTGGATGCTGGGCACCAGTTGCTCGACTACTGCTCGGGCTATGTAGACTGCATCCCGCAGACACGGAACAAATTCGCCTTCCGCGAGGCTGTGGGCAAGCTGGAACTGAGTCTTCAGGAATTGCGGGCTTCTTCCACTGGGGGTCTTGGCGGAACTGGGTCCAGCCCCGCCCTGGACAACTTGCACTCTTCTATTAAAGAGATCAGTGATGTAGTGCAAAGGTAGCTGGTGGGTCCACCTGTCCCCCACACCCAACCTGCCTCTTGAGAATTTTCCAAGTTTTATTTGTTTTCTAAATGTATTATTTTCTTTAAAAGATTGGCGACAGAGAACATTCTCAAAAGAAGTACCTCAGTAAAATCACTACAAATGGTCTGTCCCTCTTTTGTTTGTTTACAATTGACATTCTCTTTGAAATCGCCAGTTGGGATCAGAGTTTTACACTTCTGTATAAGCTTATTATCCAAAACACATTGCGGTCTCATTTGTCCAGGTTATTTACTTATTTTTTATTTTTTACATTTTTTTAGGTAGGGACTAATTAATACCCATTCTCCAGTTTGTTTCAGATAACAGTACAATGTTATTAGAAATACTTCTGACGCACTAAACAGTTCACTTACAATAACTGGATATTGCCTAATTGTCTCAATATTCTACAGATCCACTCAGTAGAAGTAGATCAGACATGGACAGTCTGGGCTCAGTCTAGACCATTCAGTTTTTAAACTGTCAGCAGTACTGAGCCTTCAACATGAGTATGTGCATCATGCAGCCAGTCACCTTTAATTTCATGATTTTTCTCAATCGATTTATGAATATTTCAGCATTAAATGGAAAGTGGTGGCTGTGCTGTGTGCTTATGTACGTGGCTGAGGGCATAGTGCCAATTATCCCTGTGAAAGGAATGTGGTCAATATGTTTGTGCATTATACCTGAGTACTTAAAAGGCCTTTAGTTAAGACTGGTAGTGAAAGCCAGTTTTACTTAAGTGATCTCTAGAGTTCTCCACAGCAAAAATACATCAGTACTGGAGTTTCGTTTGGTCTCTTTCATTGGAGAATGAAAAGATTACAGATTACAAAAAGATTACAGATTATCTACATAATTGGTATTCCAAAAAAATTGGAATGCTGACCAAACATTGTTCAATAAATACAACAAATTTGTCTTTTCACTTGAGAATAAAGCCAAATGAACTGTGATTGGGGAGAATCAAGGAGTCAAATTATAGTTGAATAGCCATCATTTGGGAAGTTTGGCCAACACGTATGAAACTGACAGTGAAGTGAAGTGATTTTGCATAATGGTGTTGTCCATAATTATGCCTAAATTTTGTGATATTCCTGTAAGACATGGGGAAAATTGACCTCTGTCTTCAACCCTTAATAGCAGCCCTTTTTTCTCTCAGCAGTGGTGTTTGTCAAAGAATGTTAGGTCAGTAAAGCCTGGGTTTATTTGTGTTTGTCCAGATGGAACACAGGCACAAATCTGAACACTGTGTATTCCCCACTGTGACTGGACACTCACTGCGAAGACAACTGCAACATAACTGCAATATTGTTCGATTTAATTGACATCACAAACTGCCATTTCTATAGCACATTGATTTCTTTAGAATGTTTTCAGATGTAAACTTGAATTTTTAAATTATTTTGTATTAAAAGCACAGGATTTTTTTTATGTTGTTGTAGATATAATTGTGCATTTGTTTCCTTATCCACATTTTTAAAAAAGCAAGGCAAAAAAAAAAAAAAGCAAAGGTCATGTTCATTTTAAAGTCCTCCCGTGGCTGGGTGAGCAGAAGGAAATTGTTCCTGGCAGGAAACCTTGATCTGAAAACAAAAGGCCCCCATCCGAGCATTTACAACATGAATGTATCCATCTGACAAAGACGAGAATGTTGCTTTGTTTTTCTCTGCTTTGGCCCGCCTCCCAAATATCCGAATGCTACCGTGTTGAGAATGGCATTGGATCATTTCCCCCTTTTCCAAAATGTGGAATCCGTATCATTTCAAGCCACGTTAGAAACGGCCTACATAAGCAGGGTGCAATTCCTTTTCTCATTCTCATTCTTGGTGTTCTCTCTCTTTTGAATTACATAAAGTACGTTTGTTGAATGCCTTGCAATATTGTTACCATGATTTTGTACTTTTTTTTTACACTGGATGCCGTTTTAAAGCATAGATGTTGATGGCCTCACCGTAAACCATCTATGGGATGTAATATGGAAACGCCATATTTTTGTCATTCATCTCTGAATTTCAGTTCCCTTGTAGCAGAACAGACACATTTGAGGGAGCAGTTTGGAATGTCCGCAGTCCTCTTCAAGCTTGGTTTGGCCCTGTTCTCAGCCATGTGCATTTTTTCCAAGATTTCATGGTGCCTTTAATAAGAGATTTCATGGTGAATATACATAGTGTTAAGAATATATTGTGTAGATGGCAATGGGGAGTTGTTCTACTTTTAAGATCAAAAGACAGGTTCGAGTCATCAGGGGTGTCCAGCTTAAACGGATGTGCAATGTTTCGTCCTGTGTTCGAGAAAAAGACGGAACTTTTTGGCTGGTGGGCTCGATCCATTTGGTTATTTTTTGTTCTAATGGTTTTACAGAGATCCTGATTATTAAAACTGCTAGAGGTCTATGGAAAGTTCTACGTGTCAAAGAAAACCTAAAGGTTCATTTTTGCATGATTTTTCAGGGAGCTTTTTGCTGTTGAGCCATTGGCAACATGCTTATTTTTGATTGCCCCTGTTTCATTGCTGAATGAGTTCAATCCCCTAGTTTAAAAAAAACATTATACAGTAGTAATTAATGCCGTGAGGTGACCATATCATTAAGTTTGCCTTTCTCTTGTTGGCCTTTTATCTGGTTTGGTATCTCCATTGTATTTTGTATTGTATGCCTTTGCTTGCCATTACATTATCAGTGGAGTAAATTGGTGCAAAATTAGTCAAATGGAATTTCTCTCTCATTGTTTTGCTTCTGTACGCTCAATGCCATTTTACTGTATGTATTAGACATGTGCTTTAATGGCACATTTAATCCAACTCTTTACTTAGGACTCAGTTCAGTGGGATGGATTTCACACTCTGCAATTTTATTTTGACACTGTTTTATTTATGCATTTTAAAAAGAAATACTGAATCCTGGAAAATCACATTCTTGAAGATTGTCTTTTGTATGGTGAGGTTTGTAGTTTTGTTTCTTTAAATTTTTTGGCTTGTTTTTTTTTTTTCTTTAATGTAGATTTTATATACCAAAGGCCACCTCTGCAGTCCTTCAAGTGCAATGACGAACGGAACACTCTTAATTTTGAATATGTGAATTTTAACAGGGATTTCAAATGGCAGAGGTCAACAAATTAACAGTATTTTTCTGTTATGTAAAAAGTATATTTTGTGTGATTCTAATTTAAAGCTCACTTTTAATAGTATATTACTGTGAAGTGCTCCCTCAGTGTTACACTTGATGTAAATAATTAAAATGGGTTGAAACGTACTTCTGTGTAGCATTTATTTTACGTGTACATCAGAATATTCAAATCCTTTTCTCCCTCCGCTCACATCCACCTTGTTTAATGTATACGTTACTATCCCACCATGAATACTGACAAAATAATAGAGTCTAACGTTGAAAGATTGCAATTTTAAAATAGCTTGAGCTGTTACTTTGAGTAAGTTCTACATTACGTAACATTCCTTTCAGTTTATAAGTGCGGATGTTTAATCTAAAGACAATTTGGATGAGGAATCAGGAATGTGTGTGGTTGCTTGGAGAACCGAAAACACTCTCTCCTCTTTCTCACTTCTTTATTTGGCTTGTCAAATCCTTTTCTAAACATGTTTGTCTAGCCGGTGTACTCTGACCCAAATGACACGTAGCTATTGAACTGGTGGGCAGGCAACCCAGCCTCAACCCAGAACAAACTGAATGTCCCTGTGTTCTCAACCAAAAAAAAGATGTTTCCCAATTTATGGAAAGTAAATGCATTTAATCACAATTGTAATATTGGTCAGAAACATAGAAATTAGATGTTTTCCCATAATCACTCCACATTCCCTGAGGCATAAGTATTTGGACAAATGTATCGCCTGGATCAGAACATACAGCTCTATAAAAAAAATGAGACCACTGCAGAAAGGTTCTGTTCTTTAGGTTTAATAGTTTAAAAACTGCTGACAATATTTCTCCTAGTTTCTAAATAAAAATGTTGTTTAAAGCATTATTTTAAAGGAAATTACACACACACATACACACACACACACACACACACACACACACGTGGACAAAATTGCTGGTACCCCTGAAATATTTCTAGAAAATCATGTATTTCTCACAGAAAAGTATTGCTTTAAGACAAGTTTTGATATCC
>JBBMFX010000016.1:9757270-9773623 GCA_037832545.1 Rhabdalestes septentrionalis | reverse complement strand
TTCATGTTTCTGAATGTGCATTTTGAGTGGAGTTGGTTGGTAGGATTGATAACATTTCTTAATTTTTCAACTATGATTACTTTTATTCTTTTATTCCCTTATTTTGTAGTGAACCCTCAGTCAGGTCTGTTTTTATCTGCCACATTCAACTGCCCTGAAACGTATGTTTTCCATGTATTCCATCCACTCGTGCTGTAAGATAAAGAGTAAAGTATGAGTAATGTTTCTATACCAATGCTAATGAACATTCCCTTTTTTTTCCGAAAATCATTTTCAGGATCGTCCTGTGCAAAAGTGTTAATGCAAAACCAGCAGATTTCTTACAGGTGGCAGCAATGCATGACGAGGTTTTTTTTTTTCTTTAAATATCTGAAGAAGTCAGAAACCTCTGAGAATAGTTAAACGGACTTGGTGGTTAGAAGACCTTTAGACCTGAAGTGTTTTGTGGCCTTTAGAGTACAGACACCATTTTGAGGGAAGCCCTGTACATACATTGTCATTTTTTCTTATTGAGTACACTTGTATAACCCAACATTTTGGGCACTTGTGCTGAATTAAATCATTATATGATGAAGCTGATATCACATCAAGTCTTTATATGTAGAACATTAGTCCTTTTTCTCTTTGGCCAGGCTTTTGGTTCTCTCTAGTCTGTGAGTGACTGTTCTCTTTCCTCTCTCTGTGGCTGCAGGTTCCTGAGTGGATGAGTGGGGCTCTGTGGTGTTGGTGGAGGGGACGTGCTGCTCTGAGTCTATTAGTAGGTAGTGCAGGGGGTTTCAGACTAATTGGAAGACTGAAAGAGTCAGGAGAGAAATAAAAATGTAAGAGATGGGGGGCCGAGTTGCATGTCTTGCATGCTGATGCTGTCATTGCCATTAACATCATTCCATTGCAGCGCAGGCATGTAGGATAGGTGTGGTAAGAGGATGGAGGGTGGGGCGTATAAGGTATGAGGAGAGCAATAAGAAACACAGGAGAAGGAGAATGAAACCCTAAGAACTGATCTGATACATTGATCCCGATAGCGTGCCTGGCACTAACAGTCCGCCTTGTTGCAGTCCATTCCAGCATTGTCATGGGAAAATGTTTGCCTGCTTTATCCCATTTCCCCTGTTTTTAATATGCATGATCCCAACTCATCACTTCTTTCCTCATGACTGACCAGTCAGCCCTGGACAGGACGTAACCACTTGTTCATTTCTAATCCCTTTTCATCCCACTTAATTGATGTTTTGTCTTGTTCGTGTCCATTTTTGAACTTTTTATTTTGACTGCATTCACTGATGCATCCGCCATGAATGTTGTCCTTGTTGTGCCTCTTCATGCCGCCACCAGAGCATGAACAAACCAGAGTAGGAACAGGGCGAGGCCTCTGTAGTCATGGCAACAATCCCCAACATGAAAACCAATGGGCAGCCCTCCTCTCAGCCTGTAAAGGATCAAATGAGCCTGGTGCAGTACCGCCTCAGACCAACAGAGGGGGCCCTTCACCGCACGCAGGTGGACCGAAAACAGGACCTGCGACAACCGGCGAAGTTTACTCATCATTCCAGCCACCCACTTCTTTACAGCCTATAGAAACCCTTCACTCTGTTCCAGCTCACGACTTCAGCTACTCTGTGCTTGATGACCATAAAGGCGCCTCGTAATCCGGCTCCAAAATGTACATCCTTCAGTGCGTTTGTTTGTGAATGTGACTTCATGCATCTATTAAAATGGTGTATGCATATGGATATATGTATACATATGTATATACCTAGTTAGTTTTTATTACTGAATTGTAAGTATTAACAACTTTTATTTCGTACTGAATGTGTTTTTATTGTGTCTTTTTATAGGGTTTTTAACCAAGCGAAAGACTTCGCTCTTAAAAGGATTGTGCCGTTATCTCTTTGTAATCATCGCTTTTTTTGTGTGTGTGTGTGTGTCTGAACACTACTCTGTATCAGACCCTGGTCTTAACCAATGCACTTTTTTACCCTATTGCATTTGAATTTGAACTTCAGCAAGTAAATGAATGAATGAAAGAACGAACGAATGAATGCTGTTGGCTCTGACTGCTACCTTTGTATAAAGATATTGTACAGTAAGATAGTGCTGACCACTATGTTCTGGGCTGTGTTTGAGCAAGAGCAAACGAGAAATAAATACTAAAGGCTGTTTGTCCCAATCCCTCCGTTTGTGCATGCATGCATGTATTTTTTATTTATTTTGTGTTTTTTGGGACGCGAGAGTGTCTGTAGTATCTAATATCAATCTCTGGTATTCATGTTTCTGCCAGAGGTTAATTTATCTTTTCATGTTTTGCCCATTGAAAGGATTAACATTCCTTCTAAAAGCAAAAGTGCTGCTTGGTCGACTTCAAGGGCAAGTCAGTTGAGACACTTTTTGAGTTTTTGATACATAAAAAAGGAATAAAATGTAGCCACAGGTTTTCCCTCCTTAAAATGAGTGGTGCCTAATTGGTACCTCGCATGAGTTTATGGAACCTTTTACATAGAACTTTTGTAACATTTTACTGAAGTTTTGTAACACTTTGCTGTCATTACTACCAAACATTTATAAAGCCTTAAACAAGTGTTAGTTTTTATAACTCTTGCTGAGGAGAAATGACATCAAAATTAAGCCTTTATGACAATCAATGTTTGCTAGATAAAGCATTTGCGAAAGGTAATGCAGGTTTATATGAGGCTTATGTAGTTATATAACCTTTTGAGTGCTCTTCAGAAAGGGCCATGATGTGCTTGAAAAGGGTCCTCGTAAGAGGTACTCATTGAAAGGTTCTGTATAGAAGCAGAAGTGGTTCCTCTGTATCATAGAAGACAGACTCAAGGGCCACTTCTTTCTTTTACATGACCTGCCACTGCTCGTCAGTGATCATAAACTTCACCATATGGACAAAATTATTGGGACATCTGACATTGCACCAGATCATTTAATGCAATTGCATTCAAACACCTATATTTTAATATGGAGTTGGTCCCCTTTGCTGCTATAACAGCATGCACTCTTCTTGGAAGGCTTTCCATAAGAGTTTCTGTAGAACACTTAAGAGTTCAGGCACTAATGTTGGATGAGCAAGCCTTGCTCACAATCTCCCTTACAGTTAATCCTAAAGGTGTTGGGTGGGTTAAGGTCAGGGCTAGTCATGTCTTCCAAACCAAACTCATGGAAACTTACGGAGCTTGCTTTTTGCACTGGGGCACAGTCATGATGGAATAAAATAGGTTCTTCCCTAAACCGTGGCATTGTCTAAAATGTCTTGGTATGCCGAAACAATTTACCCATCACTGGAAGTAAACACCCATCTCAATTTAATAATTAAGTATACTTTTGTTCATATAGGTAGTTTACGTGTCCCCTCAATTATATCTGCGCAATGACCGCGTCCAGCCACTAGATGGCAGCTTTCATCAGCCATTACGTTGAGTTGTTTTGTAATCTGGTGATAGTGATGGAAAAGACAAAAGGAATAATCCCGACATGTTAAAGAAGCGGAAAGTTCATGGAAAGTTTAGTCTCATCATTTATGGAATATATAACTCGCAAGAAACACATTATCGTATTACAATTAATGCAGGGCAACAATTGCGATTCATCTAATACGTTTTCTGCAATTACTTAAAACGTATGTAATATGAACAAAAGTGCAATAACATTTGCTTTGCAAATACAACAGTTTTAACAGCAGTGTTCCCTTTAACATAGTCACACAGCTGCTGTTCAAATATTTCTTAAATATTAATTTAATCAAATATAAAAACAAAGCTGTTTGCTACTTGCTACTATATTTCATATAGTCAATTCTAGAACAAGTTACCCTCAGAATCCAGTGCATTATCGCAGCTGCAAAGGGAGACCAACTCCACATTAAAGTCTATGGATCTGAATGCAGTGTCATTAAAGTCGGTGTAATATTCATGCGTCCCATTACTTTTGTCCATATATTGTAGGTTGGCATGGACATTTGTATTGTACATCATAAGAATTTACAGGTTTTTACAGAACATCGTGGGGAATCGGTCACAGTGGTAGCAACATTGCTGTGAGAATTTGATCGTGTTCAACCACAACAGTACTGATGTTAGATGAATTTTGGAACATGGGTTGCGGACAGGGGCGTAGCACACGGGGGTGTGGGGGGGTGTGCCCAGCCTTAATACATATATCATTAAAACTATAATCTAAGAAGTAATTAAAAGGGATTCATCTGTCCTCATTATGTTAGAAGTGCGCACTGAAATATTTTCACCGCTCAGGATTTGAACCCAAGACCTAATAATCCTGGAGGCAGTTTAGCTGAGCTACAGGATCTTACAGGTAAGAGGGTTTTTAGTGGCCATTATACTTTCATTATACGGTCCGTGAGAAGTTCCCGCCGTTGTGATCATGTTGTGAGGTCGTTTATGCAGAGCCCTGGACAGCAGCATTTAAGGTGGACCGAATAATTCGAATAAGGAGCTTTCAAACGTGAGCTGCATTATCGCTATTTCGCCCGTAGAGGGGGAACCTTAACTGAGGTTTACATTCAGAACAATGTTGCCTATTTAAATGTACTGTTTCAGAAAAACATGTAAAAAAATAAAAACACTTTTAATGTTTACATGTCAGTGATCTCTTTCCATTCAAAATCCTAAACTATTCTGTAACTTTAAGCCCTGGGAACTTGGCTCATAAATGAATTTCCAAGCAGATGACTTAAATGCTTATGGACCACTGAAATATCACTTACTGGTCAAATAAGCATTATTTAGAACTAGGATCACTTGTTAATTGTTTGGACCAAAGAATTATTCACTGATAAATTTACATGGGAACTTTGCTTACATGTGCATTGGCTTGTAATATATTGCAAGTACTTTAACATTGATGAATGTTTTGGTCCAAACAAGTAAGAATTGATACTGGTTCTACACATCATAGGTTGTCTTAAACAAGTTAGTTTTCAGTGGACCAAAGCATATAACCCATTCCTTTCCTGTCAAGAAGTTGGCATATATTATAATCCAATCTGAATATGAGTAAATTTCCCATGTGAATTTGACAGTGAAGTATGTTTGGTCCAATCAAGTAACAAGTGATCCTAGTTCTACACATACTATTTTACCAAGAACAAGTGAGATTTCAGTGGACCAAAGCATTTAACCCATTTATTTCATGCAAAGTAGTTGCCAAATTTTACATCTGCTTAGAAATTGCTATTCATGAATTTATGAGCCAAGTTCCCAGGGTTTAAAGCTACAGAATAGTTTAGGATTTTGAGTGGAAAGAGATCACTTCCATGTAAAAATTGAAATGTTTTTATTTCTCTACATGTATTTCTGAAACTGTACATTTAAACAGGCAACAAATTTTTTGAATGTAAACCTCAGTGAATTTTTCCTTACAGGCGAAATAGCGATAATGCAGCCTAGACAGCAGTATTTAAGGTGGAACGAAAATTTCGAATAAGGAGCTGCGAATAAGGAGCCATCTTCAGCATCGTGTGTGACATGCAAGACGTAAAGTCAAAGACTCCGGTAAGATCCTACAACCTTCTGCTTTTGAGAGTATAGCTTAAACTAGAGCTGGGCGATATGGCAAAAAAAATTATCACGATAATTTTTCCTGTATTGACCGATATCGATAATTATCAGTATTATAGTTGCTGTAATAATAAAAAATAATGTAATAAAAAAGTATAAATATAATTTTATCCCGGCAAACAGAATGAAAACAGTGACAATATTAGTAAACAATTTTTTGTTTCGCAACAAATGACTATTTACAGACAAAATTCTCTTAAAATTGTAAAAATGTTCGTTTGCGAGGAAGTAAGTCACTGCACTTGCAATGTCCCGAAGCCTTTTTGATTTGTTTGTCACATAGATGCTGTTATCGCCCGGAACTTGCTGATTACCGACTCCTCCTGCTATTGATGTACTCTGTGCAATACTGAACCCCAGACCTACGCACGCACACGCACGCACAGACACACGCACGCGAACAAGCACACGAACACGCGCACACGCACGCACACACACACACAAGCATGCACGCACACACACAAGCACCTCTGAGGACTGTTTTCGGAATTATCTCCTCCTGTGCATTTAATACATTTTTCTCCTCCGCTTCACTCACCGGCGCGGCAGTGTTGCCCGACATCTTTTTTTCCAAAACAAGACCACGATGCTAATGTTTACAACATTGTGTCTTTAGGAGAGGAGGGGCAAAATTGTAACGTCATCAGTGATTGGCTGGTATACAAACCTAACGTGCTACTCGATTGGCCCTTGTGTTGTCTGTATCAGCGCATGCTCTAAAACAGAGCAAACTAGTTTTATCGAGTTTTATAGCCTGCGCATATCATCGTGATCTTCCTCATTTTTTATAGATGATAAATCGAGTTTGTTTAATCGCCCAGCACTAGCTTAAACTGTGAGCTACAGAGTGAGGCTATAGGACTGGTTCATGTTTTAGTATATTTGACTTTAGCCCTCTATGGCATGGCGTTGCCTTTAGGCAACAAAATATTATTTTGGGCCATCCACTGCCCCAATTAAAAAAACAAACATAAAAAACACATTATATCTGATAAGTATGGAACCAATCAAATTTGAGGTGGGTGTAGGTTTGACCTTTCATTTGGGGGTGGAGCAGTTCTTTTTGAGTCAATAGCTGGGTTGCACACATTGCTAGCAGAAGATAAGATACATTTCACTTTTTAACATGTTTAATTTCAAATAAATTTGTACTCAAAAATATGTGATGCACATGAGTATGTAAAGAAGCATAGCTGAGTAAAGACACATTTTGTCTTTATATATTAAAATTGAATTTTTTCATTTGTTGCCTCAGGGCAACGTTGTGCAGTAAGACCACTTTTAGTTTGTTGCCTCAGGGCAACAATACGCTACAAAGGTAGTAAAACAGATAAAATCTGTAGACTATCTGTAGAATATCAGTTCCACCCCGTCCTCTGAGGGTAAACAAAATGCTCATGTGAACCTGTATGAAAATTAATTTGACATGCGTTCTCTGTCATTGCTTTATTTTACCACCTATAGTGTTGACATTCCTTTTCTGAGCCGATTTACAAGTACCCTCCCAAGATAAAGGACTACACTGAAACCATGTGGAGACACTACATGCTGTGTCTCACATCAAGCTCATCTTAACTATCAGTCTTTAAATTGATGGGTGATAGAATTTTTTTGACACAGCACAGGACAATGTGTGAACTTCTTTCTCTTTACCAAGTGAAGCACTTGGCTGCCACTAAAGAGGGTGTGAAGGGATATTATCTTTCAGTGGTATAACTTGCAGACCTGGGATTTGAACCCAAAACCTTCTGCTCACAGGGGCAACTCCCAAGCCATCAGCCCACAAGCCACCCTTGGTGAGTCTTGTGATTTTGTATTTTGTCAGTAACCTGTTCTTTGATGATACACTTCACTCCATTACATTTTTAAATAAACTCTGCCTTGCTCTGGGAAAAACACACAAACACCACAAAGATCTGTATTTGTTTACACATTTTATTTAGACATCTGCTCAACTATACAGTTCTGGCATCGACACTTCATATAAAGATATTAAAACTGTAGGGCTATTTACATTTAGGGAGAAATAAAATATATAACAGACTAGCATTCACATGCTTAGCATTGAAAGGATTATTTACACCATTTTCTGCATACGATCCCAGACCTTAACCATAATCTAGATATCTGTTAATACACAAACACTACACATATATCAGGTATGCATCTCTGAAAACTTTCACAATGTCCATCAGAACAGCACTTTCCTAGTCCTCCAAAGCCCAATTCATGTGCCCTCATCCTCATCACCTGGCTCTTCACACAGTGCAGTTAAGTGCCGGTTATGGAAAGTGATGAACCATGTGCTTTTCTGCTTGAATACTTCTTTAGGCTCCTCTCGTTGCATCTTTTTTTTTCCCCCTCAGTACTTCATCTCAATGTAACTTCATCCATTAAAGCGGTAAAATATCTGACCTGTGATTTCTGCAGACAGAGCTGGGTGAAGTCTTCAGACATATAATATTGTCAGTAGAAGGTCCAGGGTACCAAAACACTCTTAAAGAGTCCTTTCTTCTGTTCGTGCTGTTCTTTGTGTGTGCACAGCTCTTTGAGCCGATTCGAGTTCGCGTTCCTCACAGTTCAGTGTGTTTGACAGTTGGCTCTAGTTTTCTGGACAGTGCGGTCAGAATGAGTTTGAACTTGTCGTAACGTTCTGTCTGGTTCACAGCAGCCCCTCTGCTGCCCCACAGCAGGCGCAGCTGGAAGTCTGTCCTCAGAACCTCCAGCATGTCCTCATCTGGACAGAAGTCTACAGGGGAGACAAATGGAGAAAATAGATCTTTTAAAATATACAATTTCATCACCTACAAGAGCTGAGCAATAATCAAAATGTTCACCAAATATTCATTCTTCTCTTTTTAATAGATTCTATATTGCTTTTGCTGTAGTTGCATTGGTGATGTTTTGCAAAGATGATTCAAGATTTGTCACCTACATAGTTATATAAGTACAACATGTAGTGAAATGAACCCCTGCATCGGCCCTCCAGGCTGTGCAATAAAGTTTTCACATAATTTAATTTAAAGAGACATTTTGGAATGCTAAATTAAGGTCATTCTGTTGAAGGCTGTAATATTTTAGTGGCTCAGACATGGGGCCTTTGCCTTAATGAATGCAATACCATCTAAAACTGGAATGTCCTGATATATTCGAAGAATCACAGCATGTTGAATTTTCAAATGATACTACTTTCACTTTTATTAGTGGGGAAAGTAATCTGTTTTTTCATTAGTTCCACATTTCCTGACTACTCTGTCACTGGAGTGAACTCTTTGTTATGGAACATAATTGTACTGCTTTCCTTGCTGCTATATCTTCAATTGGGACCAAGAAACAGAAGAGTTCCGGTGAGGATCTGCTTTTTTGGAATGAAAACCTGCCGACACACCAAACCTTTGTGGGTAAGATACGGCACCTTGATGTTCAGCTTGATGTTGCTTTGGTCGCAAATGGGCATTTTGAGTTTTATGCCAGTTCATTTTACACCAATAATGCATAAAAACGAGGAACAGCACGTGACAAATTATTGTTTCTGTGCTGATAGATGCTGGTGCTATGGACCTTGCTGATGCTAATGCTGGATGTTCAAACTGCAGTTGTTTAACTTCAGTTCTTGAATGGTAGCCCTGCTTTTTGTTGCTTTTATTCAAGTATTTTTTTGGTTTTGGAAATGTACTTTTACTTCTACTTCGCATTCATTCTTACTTTAGTATGAGTTTCAGCTGCCTTTTCTCATCGGGGTCAAGGTGTTTTTTCTGAAAGTACTTTTTTTGTTGTCACCCTGCCCTTCATCCTCCACTAACAGGGTTTATTTATTGTGAAGGCTGCTCAGCTGCTCCTCTTACCGTGCAGGACTCGCTGAGCGTTACAAGAGTAGGTGTCTGCGTTCCGTGCGACTGCCCGGGCCTCCTCTAGATGGCGAAGCATGATCTCACAACCCTGGTCATTACTTTCCCACATCTCCATGCCCTCAAATGCAACTGCAGGTCTTTCCATCAGGGTGAGGAGAGGCATCAGGAGTGGCACTGTGGCGATGCTCAGAGGAACCTCAGCTGCAGGGAGCAGAACGGTTTTAGTTGATTGCACCAAAACTACAGAATAAGAATCAGAAATCCTGATCCCTGCTTGTGCTACGACTTCGCGGATACATTAAGGCAAGAACAATATAAAGCACAATGAGTTAAAGTAAATCTCCCCAGAAATACTCTGTACTAAATGCGCTATGCTACATACACAAAAATATAAATACTATAGATAAATATAAATACTATTGATAAATATAAATACTATTGATAAATATAAATACTATTGACAAATATAAATACTATTGATAAATATAAGCATTGCTGAAGTAGGTTATTGCATATCATAATGATTTAAGCAGTGAAAGGCAAACTCCATTCCCTGGTTGTGTTACAGCTGATCAGCTACATTTGTGTTGAAGGGAAATGTAATTCAAAATTGTGACTTTAGATCCAATTTTAATGTTGATAAACTAGAAACCTTGAGAAAATGTTCTACAAAAGAAAGAAACTCACCATTCCCTTCATACAGTCCTTTATAGAATGGTTTGAGAGACTTCTCGTAAACAATGGCGGTCTGCGTGTATCTCCGGCGTAACATGGTCCATGTGTGATCCAGTCTCGTTATCTGTGAACAGAAGGGAGATCAGAAGAATTTAAGCCTATTTCCTGCACCCTTATCACACACCAGACAACTGTCTCAATCTTTCCATCCTTTTCTCCAATTAAACTCAGCCTGTCAGTGAGGTAGAGGGGGTTGTTGAGTGTGTGCTACCTGAGGCATGTCCAGTGCTTTCATTATGGAGGAGAAGGCATAAAGGTCTCCCATGGAGTCTTTGAGTTCCAGGGCGACCAGTATGATCCGGTTCAGCGTGGCCGCTCTCTCGTCCAGGCTGCCTGTGCACCCCAGGATGTCTACGGCAACACCGATCGCCATGGTATTATGCCTGTGTGAATTAAGGATTAAAAATATTTTTAATAAGTCACATGCTGGACATTTCATCAATAGCACTGTCCCATACAACTGTACGACTGTATTGATTTTTTTTTGCTCCATCATATATAGTTTTGTGAAAGAGAAGCAGAATGGCTGTATTTTAGCATCCAGCAATCATCAATTGATTCACTTCATTAATGCTAACTTCAAGGTCAAAGTATTTGACCCAAGATGTTGTTCAAATGTTTTTGCCTCTGCTGGAGCTATGGGGCTAATGTTGCTGCCACAACATTTCTTAACCTGCTCAAACGGCCTTCAGATTCTAATTAAGACACACAGACTTGTGGATGTTGTTCGGTCCTCCTCTTATTTATGACTGATTTGTAAATACCAGCCCTGGTGTTGTCTGACCTGCCCCCTGTAGCTGTGAAGGGTAATTTTCATAACTCACAGTAAGTCATATTGTGTCCTAAACCACGCTGACAAGTTTACTATTCTCAACCAACTCTATTGGAGGGCTAGTTGAGTTCCAGAGTTGGTTAGCATCATTAGCTTTACAGCTGCAGTTCTAAGGATTTGGACAAATGGAAATTAGATGTCAACCGTAAACATATGTACCCTGGCTCTACTTAAGTAAGTCTGTATGAAACAAGTCTATGATATACTGCTGCAGTGAGGATTTATCCTTCTATTCATTAGACATGCATTACTTAATGACCAAAGTCACTCTGACCAAAAAGTATAAACTCCACAGGTGTTTGAGATTACAGTGATCTCTCTCTGTTTAAAAGGTGGCTTCTACCCTTTGATCAGCTGTGAGGAAGGAACTCACAACTGATCAAAAACATCTGGTGTTGTACTTGCAGAGCCAGGGAAAGACACACAGGGATGCAAAACACATTAGCTCCTAAAACATCACTCTTGTGGCAACTCCAAAAAAAAGAACCTAATCTGCAACAACCTCAGATAAGGAAAAATGCTGACACTAAGATACTGAAAACTCAAAACTTATAACAGGAAAAAAAAATCATGTTGCACTATGTAAAATTACTGTCTGGCATGTTCACTGTCATTCTGTATTATTCTGGCATGCCTACATATTTACTGAGCCATAATCAGGGCTGGGCATGTGTAGTTATTGTGTTTCTGTAATGTTTAATGGTCTGCTTGTTTACTTTCATAGTTTAAAGAGTTGTGTTCATTTATATTTGACAATAAGTTTTTCTCGGGATGGGACGATGACACAAGTGGGTAGGCCTGGATCAGCCGGGCCCTGTCATACCGCTGCCAACAAAACGTGTGTCTGCATCAACAGTGGAGGTCATCGGTGTGTGATGTGTGTCAGCTGGGACGGACACTGTCAGGGTGCTGTTTACCTTTCCATGAGATCCTGACGGAGTTGCCGTCCATGTGGAAGGGTCACCAGCTCCAGTCCAGAGGTCACACCCATCTGACCTTTCATTTCATCAGAAACATTCAGTATCCTGGCAACCTGGAAATTCACACACAGCCCTTAGTCCTGGAAAAGCTTGAAAAACTTGAAGAATTTCTTAAATCGTCACCTACTTATTTGGCATCAAATATGGCCATACAATGCGGCTACGCTAACATTAGCATTGACTTTGACATTATTGGACAGTGCAAGGCTTTGAATAAAAGTGAATTAGGTTTCTGAATTAAATTGTGCTATGTATGGCAAACATTTCTGTATGTAGCATAGTCTATTCATATTGCGGTTACTTTCTTTTTACAGGTATTTATTTAGATTTCATTAAGACTTATTTTATTTTATATTGTTCTTGTGTCTTTGGGAATTGTGGCAGTCATCACACAAGCAGGTTCCTCCAGGATCAGTAAAGTATTCTGATACTGATTATGATACTGTTGCTGTAAGGTTTCTCAGTAGAAGCTAAATTAACAGTGTCTCTTTCCTTCCAGTTGTGGTTTTATGAAACTCACACTATAAAAAAAAAATCCATGTTTTTCAGCAGAAATTAAATGTAAAAGTTCATGAGAAGACTGAAATATCCCCTCATTCTGAAATATCCCCTTTAATCTCAAATTCTGTTCCATAGCAGCCATACTTCCTCTTTCACTTGAACTCAGTACTTATAGTGCAGCACAGGCTCTCACATTTTGTTCTCTGTGCTTCAGATCATTAATAACTGTGTTTGTTGATGCTTTCATCTTTACATTTCTCTAGGTGTTTTAGATACAACCTTTAATTCATAATTCATGAATAATACATTAATAGTAAAATTATGCTGCAGTGTGTTTAGGCTACACTGACATGGCTACTGAAAATGTAAACTGCGTCATGTCATTCAAGGGTTTGTGGCTTCTAATGTTGCTAAACCTTGCTTTGTGAGATGGTGTGGGCTAGATTTCATAATGTTGTTTTTCAATTCGAATAGTTAGACTGGAGACTGATTATAAATAGCCAGTCTGTGATCCAATTTACAAAAATCCAGGCAAACACCCTCTTGTCTATCCTGCCACTAAAAACATAAACAAGTCATGTTTAACTGAAAACTGGACAACCTGTTTAAAAAAAAGAAACATTTCTAAAGGAAATTTTTAGAAAGAAACATTTTTAGGATAACACGGTTTGAGACCCTAAATCAGGGGTGCCTCCTCCAGTCCTGGAGGGTTGATGTCTAGCATAGTTTTGTAGTTTCCCTCTTCAAACACACCCACTACACCATGGCAGTTTACAGGTGGGAACCAAGTGTGCGGGAGCAGAAAATGTAGGATCAGTGACAGACTTATGGGACATCCCTGCCCTAAAGTAATTGTAGTCAATCTCAGCATTTAGCCCTGCCACCTGACACAAATTAACCCCTGGATCCTGCCACCGTTCTGAACTCTACCAGGCAGGCAGGAAGAACCAGTTTCTAAAATACTCCCAGAACAAAGCAAGCGTCACACGGAGATGCTAATTATGGATCTGTCAGTTCTGATTTTAGTCAGGCTGTGGGTGTGGATGGGTGGTTCTTCATTTGCCATTTCATTAGAAGTTGCGTCAAAAACACGATTTGTGGGTTGCCTTTATAAACCGGTCCAAGGTTTTTACTGGAACAGTGCAGCGTTTAGTGACATTGCCCCCGGGCTCTCAATAAAACTTTTGCAGAAATTTCCTGTCACCACATATATAGTGTCTGAAGCCTCGTTGCTTTAGTTTCGCATTGAATGTTTATGACCGCATGAAGAAAAGAGTGCATGACAGCTAAAAAGAGTTGTGACACCCGTCCTACACAATTTTGTTCATTTTTTAAAAATAACACTGTGTCATACAGTGTCAAAAACCACGTAAACAAGTCTATCTAACCTCCGGTGTTTTGAAGGGAAATTATGTTACAGTGATTCTGTTTTGTAGACATACCTCACAGTCAGCTTGCAGGATGTGCTTGGCGATGGTCCTGGGGTCCTGACTGACCAGCAATTCTTTGCTCTTCTTCAGCGCAGACATCTCCAGTGGCTTATTCTCAGACGGCAGAAGCCTGAAGGTAGCGTCCCCTGGTCTGAATGCAGAAACGATCTCAAACACAGGCCTCTGGAAACTTTTAGCCTTGTTTTTTTCCGCTGCCTCTTGCTCTTGTCTTTGCTCGTCATCCTCCTCCTGCTCATTATCTTCCTCCTCGCTGCCGTTCTCCAGGGCCTCGATGGCGTGATGGTAGGAGCTGCGATCCAGCTTGGTGCTTCCGCTGCTCAAGCTTTTCTCCTCGTCTGTCTTCAACCGTTCCACGTAGCCGTTAGCGTTCATCTGTAACCCACTGATCATCTCCCATTCTGCGGGACTGCAGGGGCTCAGTTTGCAGTAGCCGGACTCCGGACTGGGCAGGCTGACTGACTGCTGCTGTGGCTGGGGTGACAGTCGCTGCTTCTGGGGCTTGACTGGAGGAACCGGAGGGGCCAGGGGGTGCAAGCGTGGAGAGCGGGGAAGTCTCGTAGAGGGTACTTTGCTGGGTTTAGGGGGTGGCTTGGGGCAGAGCTGGCTGTCGGAGCCGCGAATGGCCTCGCCTGGCTGTGTCTCGAAGGCCATCCTGCGAGGAACCGTAGGGCTGAGGGCAGGCTCGCTGCCAGTCCTGAACACAGGAGACTTGGAGCTTGACTGGCTCTCCATATGGTGAGCCTGGGCCTGAGGCCTTGAGCCTGGAAGCCAAAGAGGGAGCATTAATTATTTATGACACCATTATTTATAAATTCATAATCATCACTGACAGCTCTTTACAGACACTCGGAACTGAGCGTGTGGAGAGATGTATTCAAGCCGAGAACAGACTACAGAGGCAAACATTTCAGCTTCAGGCTTGAACGCATATCTGCAAGCTACAAATGACTCCCCTCTCCCCAGCCCTGTCAGTTGGAATGACATGAACATGAAACATTTCTTCTGCTTCCTCCCCTCATTCTAATTCTTTCCACATAAGTTTCCTCCTCAACAATTGCTTTGCATTCCAGTTCCACATCCCACTTCACACATCCCGTTCTCCGAGCGACCTTCAGATTGAGGATGCCATGTTGACTTTGAGGAGAGACTTTTCTCTGAGCTACAGAGTGGACATGCAAGAAGGAAAATAGCTGGTTTTCACGGCTGTCAGTGCAGCGGACCATCAAGAGGGGGAGCATGACAGCGCATCAGCGAGGATGAAAGTGGACGTTAGCATGCTCACCCAGCGGAAGGAAGCTTTCAGACTGATGGGTCTTCAGCGGCCCTCTCCTCTCCTGAACGTGGTTGAGACACGCTGGCTGGCTCCCGCACTTGTCTTTGGTACTGTGAAGGACAGAGAAGAGACAGTTAGTCTCAGGGCACCTCTGAGAACAGAAGCTTCAACAGGCTGTACAGTTGTACTGAATAATGCAGTACTAATGTTGAGCACTCTGTGTATGTGTGTGTCTTAAAGGCTTGTAATTATGTTGGGATATTTTTTTATGGTTTGTTTTGGCATTTTCCATCATGTTGTTTTTTTTCTCTCTTTAGCTTCACTCACTGACACACATGGGTTATCCCCTCCTAGCCACAGGAAGGTTTTTTAAGACATGTACTTATATCTACTGGTTTAACATTAAAACAACTCATTTTGAGTTGTCGTCATCATAGGATGAAACAGATTTGAAATGGTTTGTGTTCTAGGGCTGCCCCCAAATAAACGACTAAACGTTAATCGATGTGAAGAAGGCTTGGTCGAATACATTTTCATTATTTGGTTAGTCGCAAAAAAATCACGTGAAGTTACTCAATCAGGGGCTGCGCAGTCAGTGTATAACATCAAAGCAATGCGAGAACAACGCGATCTCGTGCCTCGAGGCGCACTCTCTTCCTTATGACAGAAAATGCTAAAGCATGATATTAGCGCGTTCAAAATGAAACTGCCGCTACCAGGTAGTGGAAAAGCACCATATGATGACCTGTAGACATTGAAGGTTACTGATTGGTGGTTGTAGTCATTGCGTCAAGGTTTTTTTTTCTCGGCAGTCCGCTGCATGCTTCTTTAAGCCTCGTCTGGAGACAACTGTTTCATTTTGATAGAGAATAAGAAATAAAATCCAAGAATCCAAGATTAAGAAAATAAGAATAAGAAATAAAATCCCTCTGATTTTAATCCATTCTGACGACTGGTATTACCGTATTTTTCGCCCTATAAGACGCACTTTTTCTTCCCCAAAAGAGTCTTATACGACGAATATACATTTTGCCTGCATTAAAACTTCACCTAACTTTGTGTGGTGCTTGCTCGCAGTCCTCTTTTTATGCTGTGTGTGCTGCAGTCAACCAAAAACGAGACGAGACGCGACGTTAATGCTGGTC
>JBBMFX010000016.1:9740976-9757170 GCA_037832545.1 Rhabdalestes septentrionalis | reverse complement strand
GTTTTCATTTTTTGGGGCCGATCTGGGCTCTAATGTAAAGGAAATGTATCTAGAGTGGACAAAAGTTTTGGGACACTATTTCTTGATTTTTGGGTGCGTCTTATATTCCGGAGCATCTTATAAGGCGAAAAATACAGAATAGCCAATTTTTACCTCATGTTTTTTTTACCTCCGTTCCGCTCGAGCTGCGTCTCGGTCGCTGCGCAACCAGTTGTAGTGGAAGGGTAGAGCGGAGCCGAGCCCATTGGACTGTACCTTTCCTTGTATATACGCAAGTTATTATATTAATATCATTAATGAACGATTAGTCGACTAATCGCTAAAATGCGGAGTGTTAATCGACTAGGAATATCTTTAGTCGGGGGCAGCCCTACTGTGTTCACTCATAATTTCCTACCCTAGAGTTCTATGTTACAGGGATTTTATTGCAAGTATTGGGCACTGTATGATAGAAGGCCATAAAATACTTTACTTGTGTTTAAATCACTGTAAATAAAGTGCCATAATTGTGTATGAAAACATCAAATACGATCAAATGCACACATTTTCTATAAATAATCGGGTAATGGTAATCACGCTTATCATTTCTTCTAGCAAAAATGTATGCTTTATTTAGAGCATTAAAAATGAGTCATTCATCATGGTGCATCGCAGTCACTGCATTAACTTTCTACACATATAATAACATTATATGGCATTCAATAGATCAGTATTAGCATTCAGGTTTTAGTAGTTTCCACTCACCAAACTATGACTGCCATAATGATCCTAGTTTCCTTTAACATGTATGTGAAATATCCTGTATTGTGTTAGCATTAAGCCAATGTGCCACATATCTGTTTTCCCTCATTTGGTTTTAATATTGCCAAATCAGATATATGATACAGGTGTATGAACTATGTAAGGCAAATATTCACACAGTCTTCATTTTTAAATTGCAGTTGTATAGTGACTCATTCAGTAAATACTTCAGTTCAAAGTCTAACACTTGATACTAATGGATTATTGTTTTTTCCTTTAGCCCATTTGGCCTGTTATCTTTTGCCCTAATTGTTAAGAAAATAAGATGTCAACCACTTAATTGAAATAAAACCAGTTTTTTGTATTATCAGTCAGAAAACACAAAGGTTCATGCTAGCACCATAACAGTCCATTCACAGGAAAAATGTTTTTAATAAGGTTAATACAGAATGTAGTTTTTATGATGTAGCCGCAGGAGTGCATATATCGATAACTTTACCATGGTTCACATTTGGAACAAGCCTTTTATGAAACTGATGCAGTTGAATGGCAATCTTTACATTTACTGCTTCATGATGTACAAAAAAACCATGAAGCATGAGTGCATTTTCACAACGCTAATAAGTTGTATGACTGGGACACAGGTGACAGAATATTTTTTTCCTCACCTGAGCAGGTTCCCACGACCGAGGGTGTGATCAGGAACGTGTCCGTTCATGATGTTTAAGCTCAACCGCTTGGAGTTCTGGTTCTTCCTCTCTCTATGGCCAGTTTCCACATGTATAGATCCAACTCCATACTTCTCTTCCAGGCACCTGAGAGGTAGGGTCCTGTTGATGGGCTGGAAGATGATCGCTCCCACGACCTCTGAGACGGGCTGGCGATTTCCGACATAGTATCTGACCAGAGCGGGAACACTGTCGAAACCTTCCTTCTCAAACAGATACTGCACGCGAGAGTAGGCCTCGTTCATGGCCAGTACCTGCTTGTTGATTTTAAAGTGCTGAGGGCTGTTCTTCCACTGGCAGGTCAGGACGTAGTTCCCCGGACTGGACAGCGAATCTCTGATTAGAAAGTCACCATCTCTCTGGACCAAGTTCTCAGCCACCTGAAGAGCAATTACATATAGAGAGAAGTTTTGAACCAATGAATTTTTCTATAAAGTAGTGGTTCCCAGTCCTGGTCTTGGAAGTAATTCCACATTATTGAGATTTCCCGCTCCTGCCCTACACTCCTGGGGGCCTAAAGCAGGGCTACTTGCTTAGCCATCTCTTTCCTGCTTAGACAGGTTTAAGCTTCATTTTAACCCTACACTTTCTGTTTCTTTTCTGGTATTCATTACCAAGGCTCATTTAGTTGAATACCCAACCAGCTCTGTGGGGGATACTAAAATCTGGGTCAACCGATAGAGTTGTTAACTAGTATTGTGTAAAACCTGTATTTTTGTATGTTTTGTGAAGGGTTGAAATGAGTGTACTACATCAAACAAAGATAAAATATATTTTTTTGTACTTTAAATGTAAAAAAATAATAAAACAAGATAAAAAAGACATTAATATCCACTAGAGGACTTACAGTGACATGTCACAGAAGATGCTCTTCGGTGTGCTGTCAGTTAGCAACTCCTGATCACGGAAAACACCCTGTGATTGCGCATTGTTTGTCACACAAAGTCCCCCCGGCAGCATGTGTCTTGCACAAAGGTCATATTTAGACACAACACCAGTCTACTTTCAATACAAACAAGTCAGACCTGCTCAGCTGAAGTTGACCAAACAAACAACAGAAAAGACAGACAGGAAGTAACTCATTATGATTTTGTTGCCATTGCCATTAACGGTAGGGCTAAGAATCACTGGAACTTCCTCAGAATATTGCGTATATTAAGTATTGCATTGCTATTGCATGACATTGGGCAGGTAGAAACATGTTTACAACTTAAAATCCATCAGTGTCTTGTTGGTAAATCCGTGTAGTTCCACTGCATCACCCTTTTCTGGCCCTGGCCTGCTTCACACAACCTCACTGCAAACCTCAGAAATCATCACACTTAACATCTCACAGAGTTCACCATGTGTAAAATTAATAGAAAAATTCAATTAAACAAATTAAATAAATATATGAGAGGCAATATTTGAAACACAAAACCTTGTTGTACTTTATGACCCACAGTCAAACTCGGAGGTCAGTTGTTTTAAATACTCTTTGAAAGCCAGCCAAATCCATTTATATTGAAGTTATAAGAAATGCTTTGGTCCCAACTGCTTTTTGAATGAGGCACTGCCATCAGTCTTAAAGGCACAGCAACAAAATCATCCTGGATAATGAAACAGTGCTTGAAAATTACAATATAAGAATTAATTGTTGTGGCTGTTTTTCTTATATAATGTCACTTAGCCCTCATAGGTGGACCTTAAGGGATATGGGTCTTTTAAGGCCTGTAGTATTATTCAGTAACTACAATGTATTTCTAGGTAACTAATATGAAACTATATTGGCTGCACTGGAATGCAGGACCCCAAACCAGACTCTTGCTAATTAAAAAAGTAAATGTATGCAGTTTTCCCTTATCACAGGTGTGGTCTTTTGACCAAAACAATCATTTCTTTTGTTTTGCACTTGAGCGATGAGCCATAATGTAACTACAAAGCAATGGAACTCTTTGTGAACCAGTGAGATTTTAGGTGGATCATGCCCGCAGTTTAGAGCATGTATGTTTACTGTGTAAGCCGCCTATAGGGGCTCTGAAAGTTACTCTGGCCATTGTGTGATATATAGTATAGTGTTACGCAGACACTATACATCAGTGCATTTGATGACAGTTTTGACCCAAGAGAGCCGACTGTAATGAGCATGCTGAGTGATGGATCGCCAGGCTTATGGCTTACAGTCAAGTCCCTCAAACCAGCGTGGGAAACAGCAGAGGCTGGGCACAACACCCCCACCTGCCATGATATGTTGTCATGGCTGGTTAGGACAGGCAGTGTAGCAGAGTGTAACAGAAACCGGCTCTAACACCTAAACCCTCGTGTTTTACTGAGACTGACTTTATTTCCTCCTTGTTTGGAGTCTCATTGACTTAAATGCCAATAATAATAATAATAATAATAATAATAATAATAATAATAATAATAATAATAATAATAACACAGATCAGCAAAAAACATTTTTTTGCAATCATCAGAAACCACAACACACTTTTCTAAACCAGTTTTTCATGCTAATTTTCAGTCATATTAACTTTTTTCAGATTTTTTCAGTCATTAACTTTTTGAAGTATGAGAAAATGTTTTGTTTGCAAAAGACTTGCATGCAGTTTTTATTAAACCACAGGCAACAATCAAGTAACTGTTTCAATATTTTCTGAGTGAAGTCAGATAGGTGCACTCTGTGGCATAGGGACAATGATCTGTGTCAGTCAGCTAACACTCTTTCTTCAAAATTGCTTATAACATGTTTATTATATGCTAATTATAACCCTATCATGCAATATATCACAAGCTTCATCACAAAAACTGTATCGAGAAAAACTAAACACAGATTTGTAATCAGCATGAAAAACACTACAAAACCAACATTGACTTATTTTGACTTATTGACCAGTGTAGTAGTAATAATAATTATAATAATAACAATATAATAATAACAACAACAACAATAATAATAATAATAAGAAGAAGAAGAGGAATATTAATAATATTCATAATAATATTCATAATAATAATGTTAATAACAGTATACAGTACGCTGCAAATTAATGTATACCTTTCTATTTTGGAAAAATATTATTACATAGAATACAACCAAAAATGAAATGTGATGTCCTGCAGAACCCATCAAGCAACCAAAATTATTTTTAATATATTGAAATATCTATAGTCATAAATGAGGTTTTACAATGTTTTGACTATGTAGATCAGGTCAAATAACATCTAGATGTAAATAAAACTACCTGTGTGAGTAAGAGTGTGTATGTGTGTTTATCTGAGCATGTTGTTCCATCATCACCTGACTCACACCCTAATATAGCTTCACAGTATGGTAGAAAAAATGGCTGGTAGCACACATTTTGCTAACAAGCTTGTCAGAAACTTTAGCCAAAGTGTGAGGATTTTTACTTCAGGCATTTCTCAGTTTTTCATTGAATACTCCTGAGGAAAGGTTGAGAAAGCATAACATGTTTTTTTCAGAACCACAACAATACACTGAAGCTCTGCTTTGTGTGCTTTTCTTTTTAAATGTGGCTCTACCAGTTCTCAGCAGGTTTGGCTTCTCTAAACTGACGAGTGTTCAGACCCTGCTAGCCGATGTCGGTTTGCTGTCACATTAACCTTGACAGCCGAATGCGATACGACTGCTCAGAACAGGACCAGCAGCCTGGTCTTCTAGCATAACTGGGTGAAGTGGGTGATGTATCCTTCAAACAAATTAAGGTATAACCAAAGTCAGAGGTTTTTAATAGGAGTACCTTCTACAACAGGGCATTGCTGCACTGGAACTGTGTCAAGGATGGGCTGTTGCAAACACAGCCACATGCCTTTATTTCATTATCATTTTTCACAAAGAGAGCGAATGTTCTTCTGCCAGAGTGCAGGCATGACTCCGGAGCAGAGGAGAATCACTCCACACAGGCAGAAAGTAAACAGTTAAGTGGAATAACATGGCAGTGTATGTAACATCTTGGCTTACAGACATGACCCAAAAGATAGATTACAAATTGATTGTAATTCTCCTGCATCAGTGATTGCCCTGGAGTTGCCTTGTCCAGGATGTTTTAGAGTTTTCCCTGATTTAAACACCCACTTAAACTCAGAAAGGTCTTGTTGACCCCCCCAAATTATTAAATTTACAACCATTTTGTTAGTAACAACTCCGTAAACTTAGCAATCTAGCATAAAGTAAGTTATGATTTAAAATGGGGAGCGAAAACCTAGACCCAGATAATCTAAGGCCCGAATCCTGGACCATAGTTCACCATCCCTAAGTTAAAATGTACTCTTATGCATTTCACAATTTAATCATATTACAGGTGTAGGTGAAGCATTATTAGTCTTGCTGAAGAACTCTTACTGGCGTAGTAAACCTGCGGGGACTAAGACTCAATCTGCTACATGAAAGGCATTGTGTTACACACTTAAATGAGTTAATGTCATTCAATTTAATGTAATTTACAGACATTTGAAATATGTATCATTCACTCTCTCTTATATGTGTTTTATCCTGGATAGATTTTTAAAGGAGGTCCAAAACAGAGCAACCAATCAGAGCAGATATTTACATACATCAATCTTAAAGGCACACATTTTAGCCCCTTCAGTGTTGAGAGTAATTTTTTAAAAACATGCCGTACACTAACAGCTCACAGACACAAAATAAACAGAACTCTATCATCGTATAGAGCTGTCTGTTTGTTTTCACATCATCCAGTTTCCACCCCGTCGCTGCTCCCTTCCTCAGACCCAGTGTGAACGTACCTGTCTGGGGATGGCTCCATGGTACCAGGCGTGGCTCCGTGGTTCCTCACTGCACTGTTTTAGTTCCTCCTCTAACTCTCTGCGCAGCTTTTCCGGAGCTCCATCCATGATGTACTTGTCCCGGGAGAACTGCACATAAATGGGAACAAGAGAGTCTTTCAGCGCCCGCAGAGCCATGCTCACACCGTACACACCGCATGCGTGTTTCTGCCAGAAAACATCCTTCACGCTTCCCTTCCTGGCTTTCATTAACTCTCTGCCTCTCTAACTTTTTTCCCTCCTATAACCCTTCCTCCGTTTCTTCGTCACTTTCTTTCTCAATACATAATTGACTGATGAATGTACCTGTGCATTTGCCTGAGTAAAAAAAAAATCTCCTTCCTTTTTTTTTGTAGTGGAAACTCCTAACGTATCATGGGCCCTGCAGCATGCCCTACCCTTACCTGTAGGCTCACTCACACACACACACACACACACACACACACACACGCACACGCAAGCACACAAACCCGCTCATTCCTGTTATACCATCTGACTCAACCTCGGCGGTTCATTTAAGGGGAAACAGAAAATGTGTCACAGGAGGGTTGTGTAATAATCCATGGGCTAAATGGGAATTATATTATCAATGGACTGTTTACAGGAAATCAGTGTGTGGGCCAGAGCCAAGGAAACCTCATTACCCTGGACTCTATGAAATATGATGCTTTATTATCATTGATAGGATTCACTAAAATGAGTCAAATCTACCCATAAAACATAGTTCCACAGTTTTAATACAGGAGGCTGATAACTAAACTTAATCTCATCCCCCAGTTTATACAACTAAATGGATCTATAAGCAACAGCCCAGAACCAACAGTGATGAAACACAATGGTTTGCCCCAGACGGACAAGACTGACACTTAAGAAATTACTCACGTGTGCACCCACATAAAATACATACAGCAAGCAGTAACCTGCATAACCACTCTTATACAAAACAACAGTTTCGACATGCATTCTTAAAAAGCCTAATCCTGTCTAGTAAAAAGGGACAAAGATTAATCTGATTTCTGATACATAATAGAATATAAAATATAGTTAAATTATAACCCAGTGTACACTCTGAAAAAGAATGATTTTCAGATAAGACGCATAGTTTTAGAGAACTGTAAAAAAAAAAAAAAAGCCTCATTAGTAAGCTGTTTTTGCAGCATATTTGAAATGGCAATATCATGCACCGCAATCTAATTTTTTTGGAATTAAAAGACGCAATGTTTGATGTACTATATATTTTTTTTCATTTTTAGGACCGAAAAGTCCCCATTTCTGCGTGGGAGGACATTTACAGCACATTCTTTTGAACGTGTCCTGTTGGTTAAATGCTTGGAATGCTTGCTATGTGCAGTACCCAACCACAGAGACCTAAAGTACCAGCTTGGTGCCCAGCTCTGTAGTTGTGTGCCCTGCGAATGCTCTGTGTGGTACCCCAGCTTAACCTCAGGCTAAATCCGGCCCCTGAGAGAGCGCCTTGGCACCATTCTGCATCTCAGCATTTTTTACAGGGGCCCTGTGAGTTAGACAGCTAGAGGACAGGAAATTGGGGGAATGTGTGTGTGTGTGTGTGTTTGCTTGTTTTGTGGAAACTCAAACTAATTTAGCAATGGTGGTTTTAGGCGATGTTTAATGAAGAAAGCTGAACTTTGCTCATTTGCACACATGCACTTGCATACAGGCGCTCTTAGCAAACCACTATATTTCATCACACAGACTCATTTAGCAGACAGTGGCCCTTCAGATTAAAGTAGCTTTTATGGCTTGATGAACTGCTGGTTTGCACTCTCTGAGGCCTGGCTCTGTCTCGTGATGATGTCATTGGCTCTGTGTGTTTTGTGATGATGTCTCTGGTTCTCTGTCTTGCAGTGATGTCACTGTTGATCTTGTGATGCTGTCACTGGTGCTGTACACTGTGATGGTGTCACTGGTGCAGTACTCTGTGATGGTGTCACTGAACCTTGGTGATCATGTGGCTCTGTTCTGTCATTAATGTCAATAGGAGGTAAGTAAAAGAATCGACACCCAAGAAACACTAACACCCTCGCAAGCATCAGTCCACCCATCCATTTTCTAAACAGCTTATTCTAATTAGGACTGCCTATCCCTGAAGTCACTAGATAAAAAACATCAGCAGGGAAACACTCAACAATCCATAGCAGGGCAAACACCCAGGCAGACCTGTGGGGATGGTTTAGCATCTCCAGTTCACCTGATGAAAACGTATTTGGACTGTTGCAGGAAACCTGAACTCTTGGTGGAAACTCCTCTTGCATGGAACATGCAAACTCCATACAAGAGGACCCAGGCTGGGGATAAAACTCAGGACCTCCCTATGAGGAGGCACAAAGCACAACACCACAGTACCACCACAGCTAACTATGTTACAGGTAAGCTAATTCCATGCAAAATAATAGTCCTCACATGATATGTATGTTGTCTTCAATCTAAAAAATGAATAAAATGGAATAAAACAGGGGTTATATTATTATAGCAGTCCTAAATCTTTCCATATGTAGCTGTAAATATATTTTTACATTTAATTCTGAATTTGGAATTGAAGTTTTACTTGTTTAGAATAATTTTTGAATTATCTGCTACAATACTGCTCCTCCGTTTATAAGGATATTGTATACTGTGGCACATATGGCAGTACACATAATAAAATCATTTAATATGATTATTTAAGGTACATTTCATTTCTGATATTTGTACATTTCAGTTCAAATATTTGTGCTGGTGTTACTGGAAGGAAACATGCATCTAAAAGCATTTGGCGTACCGTCATAAGACTTATGACTCAGCTTCCCAAAAAATGCAGGGACCAGAATGAGAGATGACACAGCAGAGTAAAAAGCAGAGGAACACTGTCAGCTCACTCTAGTGGATCATTAAAGAAAGGTGCAGCAGCTGTCAGCGCACTGCCCTCCCCCCCTCCGTTAGCTCAGAGTGAAGTAAAAGCAATGAGCACAGCAAGCCCTGCCACCCACTACCCCCCACAACTCACTGCCTCTGGGGAAATATCTAGAAACATCACAGGAAATGGGTGTATGTTTGTGTTTAAGTCAGAACATGTACGAATAATTGGATTAAAATACCTAAGAGTCGAATTATATAGTGATACCCCAAGCTGTGCCCAGAGACACATCTGATCTATTCCACAATGCATATTCAGACCAGCTGACCCACCAGCAAGAAATCTGTAGTATCTGTCAGAACAAAATCTTATATTAAAAAATATATATATATATATTGGAAGTTCATGTAAAAATTATTTGACAATTTCTGTTTTTCGATTCCTCGTAACATTTTGACAAAATGTAAAGGACAGCAACTTTCAAATTATATAAAAAAACATAAAAACTAAATAGGAGGCTTTCTTCTCACAGCAGTAATATGAGAAAATTATTACTCTAATGCATTTTAAGTGGCTACTTGAATTTTTTTAAGAGATCGAAATTATATTCAAATGATAATCTGATTATTCCTGGGCGCTTTTGTGCTTTTTTTACAAGCAGTGTGACCTAAAGCAACATGTTTCAATTTGACCATGATTAGTCTTACATCATCATTTTGGAAATCATCATTTTGGAAAGTAAAAGAAAATTATATTTACAGTGTAGACACCATAAACCCTGGTTCCATTCACCTCCATGGTACAGAAATCTGAGCTGTTAACTCAGCAACTCAAACCAAACCACTTTAAAATACTTTGTTTTCACTGTTATCATTTAATTATGCAGAAAGTTTGAGAAATAGGTTAAAATCCCCATTAAGCCAGAGTTTACAGGTAAGAAATACTAGATTTTTGCATACCTAGCTTTACAAGCCTCCGCATATTTTCTACGGGTGAATTTAATGGGATGGTACCTGTGTGTTACGCCATATAATTTCAATCCTTGGTATTCCATGTATTGATACTGTTTTTGGTTTTTTTTTTGGAGTGTAGTAGAGCAGAGCAGAGCTCATCTAAGTTTCATTTTAATCTTCTAGGTAATTTCAAAAACAAGTGTGAAATCAGGAATGTTGGGAGCCTGGGATTTTTCCATGTTCTGGTCTCTGAGCCAAATGGATTTAGGCATGTTTCTAAGAAGAACTTCACACGGCTGCGCGCACACACACACACACACACACACACACACACACACACACACACACAAACAAACTGACTGCTGAATAGTTCTGATGACTTGAGTGTTTTTCGAAGCCTAGTGTATAACCCAGCTGGATCGTTTATCCTCATCTGTCGCTCCGCTGTTGATTACTGATTACTGTCAGCACTGATGCTGTACACTCAATAATTCCGCTCCCTCCAGGCCTGTCTACTGTAACAGCCCTCCGTGTTTTAATTACCCTGCACAGCATGTGAGAGCACGTAGATCAAAAGTGCAGCCCCGTGGTTTAAGTTCCGCTGCACTCATGTGTGAATGAACATGTGTCACACCTCTGGAGGCTCAGCCAAGCTATTCCCACGGATACTGGAGACCAAAAGGAGTCATGGAATGGCAAAGTACTGGGCAATACTTACACTGGGCTCGAGTTAAGAGTCAGACAGTGAGAGAGAGAGAGGTCATGTCTCAGTTGGATAAAAACAGACTGCAGTCCACTGCACCTAAATGTGAGATTTTTTTAATGGTGTGATGGGATAAAACAGGCAGGACTGAGAACATAATTCTGACTTCAGATCTTTTGAAATCTTTAATATATAAGCTCATAAGGCTTTCAGCATGGTTACACACACAAAAATAATAGTGTTGGAAATTTAAAACCTAACCACTTAAATACTGAGGGTCACACATGGAAAGCACTGTCAGTAATCAGAACTTCACATTTGGACATACAAGGTCCAAGTAAATTTGATGGGGAGGGGCAGGGCTAATGCTCTATACACACACACACACACACACACTCAAAATTTATTCTGAATTCATTTATAAATTCTTAAAATTGACTTTTTTTGGGTTGGTGGTCTAGTGTAATGGCACTGGTCCATTTGGAAACTCCAAAAATAATCCAATTGACACACGAACATAATACACCATACATTGGGATCAACGTATGGTGTATTATGTTTAGAATATATGTACAGATTCTTAGTATTTTAACATTATACTGGAGTATGTCACAGTCATCATAAGAAATACGAGCAAGGAAAAACAATTGGTGACACTTTACTTCAGCCAATCTACATAGTGTAGTTGTAAATATGTCATAAACATATTAAGGCAGAAGTCATATACTGTGATGAGCTGCCATGATAGATTATGTTCATTTATAAACAGTGCTGTTATTATTATTCATGATAGCACATGGTATCTGTCATCATATTTTTATGGCATGGCAGAAGTCATATGCTGTTGAAGTCATATCTTGATAGATTATATCCCTTAATATAACAGTGTAGTTATTATTAGGGATGTCCAGATCCCATCACATGATTGGAAATCGGGCCCGATCACATGGTTTCAGACTCGATCAGAATGGGACGTTACCTCCCAATCAGGACTCGGGTATACATGTGTATGTATATATATGTTTACCCAGGCAACCCCACCGAAGATGAGTCAGCTCACGCTGCAGGAAAGTTTGAAGAGGAGAGAAAAAATGCCTCATGACAGGCATGACATCACAGCCGAGATAGCACAAACGATCACAATGATTGACCTGCCATTCGCCTTAGTATAGTACATAGAAGTATTGGATCGGGACTCAGTATCGGCAGATACTCAAAATCAAATGACTTGGACTTGGACTCAAGGGCAAAAAAGCTTGATCGGGACATCCCTAGTTATTATTACTTATGACAGCATATGGTATCTGCCATAACATGGCATGGTAATGGCAGTGTTATGGAGCACGGTGCAAATAAAATGTTACCATGAATTATAAATAAGGTTTATTGAAAGTATTTTGGAATGTAAAAAATGGCGTGATCATAATGTTATGATGGGACACTGGCAAAATGCAGACACAGGCAATCTCGGTTCACAAGGCTGACTGAAATAAACCCTGATGCCACTGGTGTTGTATTGGGAGATGGGTGGTGCTCTCTCACAATGCAGTCAACAGCAGGCAGAGCCAACACCCCGCAAGCCACAAATTACAGTGACCAGACGACGCATACTTTTACACAGGCTGCAGAAACCATGGTAAAGCAGTTGTTTGTCCTTAGTCTCCTTTTAATCACCATGGCATTACACAACACAATGACCAAGAGTCTAAAAAAAATCAACAGCAATGGAAACAAAAAAATTCCAAGAGCATATTCAGTTACACAATTGTGGTATAATTATATCGTAATATAATTGGTATATATATTACATAGTGAAACAAATACCCACATTCCTCCAGGCTGAGTTGGTGTGTTCGATTTTTAAAGTTATTTTTTCATCTCGATGCCAGAGGAGGTGGGTTCTCCTGGCATCTCCTGCACATTCATCCAGAGGTACGCCATCTCTGCAAGACTCGCAGCTATGAGGGTGAGGTCAGGCCCATTTAGAGGTGTGCAGAGGCCATAAACATTTAAAAATAGCTATAGCACAATCACTCAAGCAGCTCCATCTCACCACCAGGGCTGTTAATCCGTCCATCAAGCAGAGACATCGGCAGCGCATTTACACAACAGACCAATCACCTAAAAGCCTCCAACTTGAAATAACACTGACATTTATACTGGGTGTGATATCTAAGCCGCCATGTGGGGTCTATCCGAGCGAGAAATTGTTAAATGCCACTGTCATCTTTGAGTCTCTAATTATGAGTCATAAAGGGACATGAAGAAATTAACACTGATATCAACAACTGGGAAACCAGTGCCAAAGAACAGAAACAAACCATCATCAGAGACAGAACAGCACCTTTCAAAGCCAAAAGATGCTCAGAGGTGGCTAAAAGAGAGGAAAACAAAACAAGAGGAAGCAACATCCAAAGCCTGATCTGCAATACCTGTCTTGAATGCATGGGAACTTTTGAAGCCAAGATGGAACTCACCTGAGAGTCCAAAAATAGATTCAGTGAAATGAAAACCATCATCCTCAACCTCCAGAGAAAGCCACAACAAAGGAGGTGACCTTTTCAAAGACTGCCAAACGTCAGGGAGGAACATAAGTAAATAGTATCACTGTCGTAACAGAACCTCATCTCCAGTATCATAACTTTATAGGAGAACATTTATACCTTTATTTTTGGCTTCTAAGATGATACCTTTGTTTTTTTATTTAACAGAAAATTTTACAAGTACACATTAAATATGATTTTTTTCAATAACTATGAAGATGAATTGTTAACTTTAACGCACATTAAAGAAAAATGGGATTGTTAGTCAATATTTCGTCTGTATACGTAAATGTGTCTTTGATTGTGACCTCACAACAATGTTGAATTAAAAGTGGCCATTTCTTGCAATGTCTACTGGATACATTATATTTTTCTTTAAAAAAATACAAGGAACATATAAGTTTTCTCCTGTTTTCCATGATATTGCCCCTTTAAATATATACCCGAATGAACTCCAACAGCCTGTGAGGCCAGTGAAAAGTCCACAAATGGAATTCATCAAGAGGACTGCTTAAGCCCCAATCCTCTTTACTATGTGTAGAATCCTCCAAGCCCATTAGTCAGCATATGTTGCATGAATGATCAAACATCTGTTTGAGAGGAACATCGCGTAAGTTATTACTGAACCCGAGAAGCCCGTCTTTCCCATGTGAATACACCTCAAATGTGCTTAAGATGGAACAGAACACTTATCCCACTGAAACAAGTAAGTTTCACCCAGTGCTTCCTGTGGACCCTGAGGGATAATGATGATGTGAAGACACTGGGACTCTCTAGAGGTTTCGTGAGCAATTAGTGGCCTTTCATGGGCAGTTGTAACAGTCTCTTGTGTAATTTGACATGGGGTCTCACCCTTCCTGAGCTGAGGTAAACTGAGACCACCACATGAGTCATGAATGTGAGCTTTCTTCCCTCTGGGCCTCGAAACACACAGCCTGCTTCCATCCATGTCAAGACCATCTCAATGTGCCGGCCTGGTTCCGGGTCCCAGGGGTCACCCCTACGTCTGTGTGGCCTGTACAGGCTCGGGCAATATAAAGCTCAGGGGAATGAAGGGAATCAGAGAATGGCCTGTGTGTGATGCTTATGGAGGATTTATGACGCTTTTACTGTGATTGCAAATACACGTTTTGTTTGACCAAGCCCCCCCTCCTTTATAGACTATATAGTCTTTGGTGCCCCCAAGAAGCCCAAACACACGTTCTTATTCCACTCTTTATCCAGAGCTCAGGTTTTTTAGAGCCTTTCCAGGGTGCTTTTGGGAGCTTAGTGCATATTGTTTGGCAGAAATGTAACAATGGCAAGCTCCTAATCTACTTTCTGCTCAAATTAAGCTCTGGCCCCCACAGTTTCACACTTCTGTTTTCATCTTTCTCTCAGATATTATATGTCCCACACACCAGCACTGTTTGGGACTGTCTATATATGTCTGTATTAATTATTTAAATTTTGTTGGTCACTATTAGTAATTAGTAATAAATTATGTGCATAAGAAAAGTGTGGTAATAATAAAAAAAATTGCTTATTTTTGTTCTTACCAATATTCATGCCAAAATTATGTACATGTATAAAGTAAATTTGATGCAAGACAGTTTTTCTGTGTATTTCTGCTTTTTTCCTACTGCATATCATCTCTTTCATTTTCTACTGAGATTCCCAGTTCAGTTCTTATCACTCTGAGCCAGCTCTGGGCTGGTAAGGAGGGCATGTGGGGAGGGGATTAGGGCCTGGGGCAGCTGTGTTGGATCACTTTGAACTGTGGCCTCTTTTTAGTATTTCCTCCAGCATGCTGCATTTTCTCTGCAGAAAGATAGATAGAGCAAGAAAGAGGAGGCATCGCCCCAGGACCCAGCACCTCACAGACAAAGCCTGGAAAAATCTCAGATGAAAATGAATATATAGATGACTGGAGGAAGACAAGCTAACCTAATTGGGAGCTAATCAATAAAGAAAAAAGTGATTCAAATATGGATCCCGTCCAAATACATAAACTATATTACATCCCACCGGGAAAGTAACTGATTGAATGATTTTCCATTTATACAATGAAACCCTGTTGTTTTCAACCAAAACATTATAATGAAATCAAAGTTGTCCTGCAGTCCTTACAGTGGTTCATAAAAATATGATTATATTTTTTGTTCACAAAAGTGATTAGAAACCACTAGGTCTTCTCTATCTGTTTAGAAGGCCTACTCTAATGTAGTTCATTATTACACTTTTTCAATTATCTGTTTTTTGTAAAGTATATCCATGTTTTGTTGTGTTTTCTTTCACTTCTCTACATTTAAGAGTAATCCTAATATTTACTCCAGTACTTTCTGCAAGATACCATGAAGTAAAATATGATGTACACATTTAAATCAAGTAAATGAAATGCATCACTTTGGACTGACAAGCCTTCTTCCTGACCTCCAGGGCTTCCTTTATAGCAGAGCATCTGGGCGAAGGATCAGAGGCTATAATTCTGCTGGTGCCCAGAGCGACAGTGGAGTGCATCAGCCAGTGATGATGCAGAGCTCCAAGTCAGAGTGACACTGAAGGCTGAGTTGATGTGTGCTGGGAAGCCCAGTTGCTCCGGGTGATTGATGGGAGCTTGCCAGGCTGTGTCAGCAGCTCCACTGTGGCCTGTCAGTTAGAGGGCTTCCCACGGCCCCCTGACTCTGCTGAGCTCACACTTCTGCCACACTCACCAAACGTATGCCATCTCACACTCTCGCAGTGTGTGAGGAGACTGCTGCAGTGTGTCCATAGTTTTCATGCTGAGGTAAGGGAGTGGGAGATAGAGAAGTAAATGGACAAACGATGGCGTGTGTGTGTGTGTGTGAGAGAGAGAGAGAGAGAGAGAGAGAGAGAGAGAGAGAGAGAGAGAGAGAGAGAGAGAGAG
>JBBMFX010000016.1:9723850-9735718 GCA_037832545.1 Rhabdalestes septentrionalis | reverse complement strand
AGACACACACACACACACACACACACACACACACACACACACACACACACACAGGAGGAGAATCACACACAGACACACACAGACACACACACACACACACATACACACACACACACACCGATTATAGATCATATCAGGTTAAATACTGTAAAAGAGGAAATACCTTATGAAGAATGAAATGTAGACATTAAGGAAGCAAGCGATTAAGGAACCTTCAGAATGTCACTGACAATCAGAGAAAGCCGGAGTTAAAAAAAAAACAAAAAACATTCAGCCCCCTTGCCATCTCTATCACTTTTTTGTCTCTCATTTTTTCTATTTTTTCTTCCCTCTCTCTCTTCCTCTCTCACACTCCCTCCCTCTCTCTCTCTCTGAGAGCCTTGTGTCTGAAATATCTTCCGGATTATGGACAAGAGGTTAAATAACTCCTAATTCCAGCCCTTACACAACAAAACATCAGCAAAAAAGCAAACAAAAAACAATCAGAGCCCACGTTTTGAAATCATTCATCACATCCTCGTATTTGTGTACGTCTGTGCCGATTGTGTTTATATGTGTAACATACGGTCAGACAAAACTCTCATATCTCCAAAATAATAACTTTAAATGAGAGGGAAAATCCATTCTAAACTTTGACATGTTAACATAAAAACATTTTTCAAATTACATTTCTACCGTTTGTATCCACTCATATTGTAAAAGCCTGCTGGTGTTTTTATAAATGATACAGCATAACAATAATAATAAAAAGTGGTAAAATGGCCATGCAGTTTTTGAAATCCAACAGCAATGATGTTGCCTCCATGCAAGACATGCTGAATACTGTGTATAAAGTCTACTATAAGTTTATTTAAATCAAGATTCTTACCCTTGCCACTGGCTGTAAATTTGCAATGTATATGGGACTCAGGCTAACTGCAGCGAAGGGCCTTGGTCACGCGAGTCAAGCGCTGCATTTCTCCAGCGAGTGTGGAACGCAGGATGTGTGGTGGTGTAATAGAAAAGAGCGTTCTCCCCAGTTCAGTGCTGGTTAGCGCGGTCAGACGCACTGCTCAGCTCTTTCTCCATATAGCTCAGTTTCTACCGCCAGTCCTGGCCACAGCCCGGTCTGTCCCCAGCCAACCACCTTTCATCTCAGCTTACACCAGAAAATACCCTTTCTTCATAACTCCCTTGACTTCTTTCTCTATGTTCTTTATGACTCCCACTCTCTCTTTCTTCTTTCTGTCTTGATATCCAGCAGGCTGTGTGATAGGGTGTCTTGTGCCCTCAGGGGATGAAGGTTTATATTCAGGTTGGTGGAAAAAAAGGTATGTCCAGGGACCAGGGCCTTATAAAGCATTCAGCAGGAATATCTACCTGTATATCAGCCTAGGGATATTTGCTTTTTCAACTGATGGCACTATAAATCATTCTAAGCTTTGTCCCTTTATATGAGTCCCAGTTTCAATAAACTCCTAGCCAACATATCATTACGGAAGAACTCATTTAAAAAAAACTTTCCAGGCTTGTTACAGTCCCGTTATTCAATACTTACAATAAGCTTCAAAAGTTCTTTAGAGTGATGCCATAGAAAAACCACTATGCAGTTCTATATAAACTTAGACACATTTGACTTAACATATATTTTTCATCATCACAACCTTTTTTTGCTGGACTCAACATCAAAAAAAATATTTTGTCAGAGAACACGCATAGCTCTAGGTGTGTAATGTAGTGATTCTGCCTTGAGCTGCTAGAGAGCAATGAAGAATGTAAGGGGATCACTAAGAACCCCAGATGTTAAAACAATTCTCATTTGTCCACGAAGACAGTACTGCCAGTTTAACAGTGAAAATTGCAACTTATTTTAGGTAAAACATTACATGCAACCACTACAATAAAATATTGTGTAAACATTAGATGTCTTTGTACACTATGAGCTCTTTGACTGGAGCTGTGTGAACCTATTTGAAAAGTTCCTTTAAGAAACACGCAGAACACGTTTTCCATCATAGATGGAAAAATTCTATGATGGAATTTCTAATGTCATTGCATTTCAAAAGAAGCCTCAAAGGATGCTTTTATTAAGGTGTAAGCCTAAAGAGCAAGAATCTGTGTATAAAATGTTTTGCTCTCTCAACAAGTACTGTTTGACATCCAACAAGGGTAAAGTATGAAACTTCTTCAAGTGTGTTGAAAAGACACACCAGCTTGTTCCTGGCCAAGTGTGTGCAAAACTGCACAGGAGAGCTACTTTGAAGAACGTGCAACCTTTTTTAAATATTTGTTTAACGCATTTTGGTGATCATGAGATAGTTAAATTGTGAAAACCCTTCTATATGGAGAGGTGTCCAGACTATTTTTTCCTGCATGCACAGCCTTCCAATGCTTCACAAAGAGCTCATAAGTATTGGTTGCCTTCAGTATGCTATAGCAAAACTCAGGCCTCCTCAAAGTGGACCATTCGCTCTCTGTCTCAGAGAAAGCCTGCCTGCTGGAGCGCCCATCCATCTCCCTTTCCTTCTGTTTTTCCTTGCCAAACCTCAGCTGTATTGTCTTAAAGTAGCGATTTGTACCGAACCAGACCGCAGCATTTCTCCTGACCACAGAAGGGAGGATTCAGAAGGTCAAGCAGAGGCGCTCAGGCTATTGCTGGATTTCTGTTTGTGGATTCTCTATTATAGGTGGCACTAGACATGCAACGGGGCCTCAAATCCATGGTTATTCACTAGAGTTGAGAGCCTACTCTCTCTCTCTCTCTCTCACACACACACACACACACACACACACACACACACACACACACACATCTAAGTGATGTAACAATACATTTCACAAACTCTAGGGGCAGTGTGATTCTTTCTTCAGATGGTCCAAACCTGACCATTTATTGACAAAATTTAGCTTAATGCTTAGGTGCAGTGCCAAAAGTAAGTGTGAACCTGACCTGTGCAGACACTCAGGTCCTTTTTGGACAAATAGCTCATGCTTTGAAACAGGTATTATTGTATCACACACGCTCTCTCTCCCTCTCTCCCTCTCTCTTTGCAGGTTAGAATAAAACAACATCCAAGTAGTAGCTATAACAACCCAACCCCCCTTTCTCCCTCCTCATCTCCTTCACATTCTGTCCCCCCTCCTCTCCCTCTCTCTCTCTCTCTCTCTCTCTCTGGCTGTAGGATGTGATGGTGGTCGGGGAGCCGTCTCTGATGGGGGGGGAGTTGGGGGATGTGGATGAGCGCTTGATCACGAGGCTGGAGAACGAACAATATGACCCCACCAATGGTCTCCATGACGACAGTCTCCATGACTACGCCAACTCACAGGCACTCAGCAACAGCAGCCCCTGGAACGGCAACCAGGACAGCAAGCCTGACGCCATGGCAACGCAGCAGTTGGAGTAACGGGAGCTGACAGCGGGTCGCCATGGAAACGGAGCCACCGAGGGATGGGAGTGCTCATCTGGGGATGGAGAGAAAGAATTTGTGTGTATGTGTGTGTGTGTGTGTGTGCGCAGCCATGCGTGTTTGCGTATGTGTGCGTGAGCAAAGACGTGCCATATGATGTCATCCCATACGTAAAACTATTACATTGGCTTTAATAGTGGGGTTTTATTTTCAGTCGCCATCTCCAGAGACAGAAACCAATGAAAGAAAAACAATCGCAGCCCACATCGACGTCGCTTGTATCCGTGAAAGTTCCGACTTCATAGAAAGCTCTATAAATACGCCGCGCAATCAGCTGATTTGATAAAGGACTTTTTAACGCTTTCTGGCTGATTTTGCTTAATTCCTTTCTATAATCCTTGTTCCCGGAAGTTGATGCAATTTGTCTTCTTGGTGGATATTGTATTTGTTTTTTTGTTTTGTTTTGTTTTGTTTGTATGTTTGTTTTTCTAATGGGCACATCTGCAGATCTCCTTCCCCTTTACTACTTAATTGTTTAATGTATAATGTTATATACCTGCAGGTATGTGTGTTTACCATTAAGTGTGTATTTTCTCTATGCTTTTATGCTTTTCAGTTATTCGCATCAATAAACTGTGTTTGTTTATGACAAAGAGGCTGAAGCCTTAGTTACTTGTCAGTTATTTAATATTATTTGAATCAGTACTGAATTAAATAAAAACATTTCCATTTACTTAATGACGATTTCCAGAATTGTTTTTTCTTCTCTAACTTTGTATTTGTATCATCGTAAGCCGTTTTCCATTTTAAAGGGTCCATACCTTGGAAATTTCTCTAGTAGCATGTTAACATTTTTAAATGTACCATTTATTTTTCTATGTTCATCCATATGCTGTAGAAATGGAGAGGATACTGCAAAAACAGTCGTTTTTTAATGAATTGATATTGTGATTTCCTAAAGAACCATTTTATTTACACCCACCTATTGAGCTTAACTGATCCAAATGATCCAATATTACAAATCTGTTATTAGCTGCTTATTTATTGGTAAAATTATAGTCAGGTGTTTTTAATATATGAGATGACATTCAAGGAAGTTCTTATTCATATCCAGTGATAATGAATTGTTACTAAATACCCTTTTTTAAAAATCAAATAAAACCTGGTTGTTTTCTGGCTGTGTTTGGTACGCAAATGGTTAACAGTTCTGTTTCTGTACTAGAACTTTCTCGCCCAGTATTGTTATATGATTGGTTGTGCCATTTCTGGCTAACATTGTCTGGCTGAAGCTTCATCTGTCTCAGAGAAGCACCAAAGCTCAGTGCAGTACTTTTTATAAAAACAATTCTGCACCTGAAAATGTGAAATATATCGCATTTGGCGTTGATTCAGTAAGAGACTAGTGATGCATGGTAAACCAATACTCAAAATGTACTGCAATACCCTGTCGATATCCACATCATAAACACGTCCCTACCCCGTGTTTATGATGTGGATATGGTTAAAAGTATTTTTATCTTTAGAGGGAAAAACGCATTTCTTGATCATTGGTTTGAAAAGGTGACAGTGCCTGCTTTAAAATGTGGACTTCAAAGTACCAGTCCAGTGACAAATAAAGACATTTTTGTGTTCCGTCATTACAGTTCTTCGTTATGTGTTATGTAGACAACAGGTCCAGCCTGTCGGTTCCACCCATATGTTCTATGTGTGAGTACTTTTATACTGAAATATGAAAGCAATTGAACACTGGAATAAAGTTATTGCTTTTGTGTCCCCATCAAGGTTGTTGCAATCAGTGGATGTTTAATTTACATACAAAGGCTGAGTGGTTTGTGAAAGTGTACCTGGAACTCCAAATATCCACAATCAGATTATGCACAAATTGAGGAAATTGAGAACGTTAATTAATCTCCCCAGTAGTGGCTGCCCAACAAAGATCATTCCAAGAGCAAAAGGTCAGGGAGGTTAGAAATGAACCCTGTGACAATTATGTGCATAGTAGGTTTTAGAGGATAAAGCCACTGTTCACCAAAATGAGGGCTTAATGTTTAATAGATGAATGAGACCAAAATAGAACTTTTTTGGTTCAAGAAAGATTTCAAGAACAGTATCCCATCTGTAAAACATGATGGTGGTAGTATCACTGCTTCGGCTCTATTGGCTGCATCTATGACTTACAATCGAACGATGGACTCTACGTGATACCAGCAAATTCTGAAGAAACATGTCAGGATATCTGTGAAATGAACATTAACAAGCAGTGGATCAACAACCAAAATTACAACTCTAAATTGTTCTACAAATGGAGGGTTAAAGAAGAATGAAATAAACACTTATTCAAGGCTAAAATCCCTCCAAGCTTATAATTAATGGACACATTGCTTTTTTTTTTGATAAACAAATGGTCAAGTGTAAGGGTTTTGTCATTTGTTTTATTTGGGTTTTCTGTATTTACATTTAATATAAAGTGGCCTCTTGTAGTCACACAAACAGCACGCAGCCAACAATGCAACACCCGGGTTAAGGAGCAGTGTGTGGGGACAGTATCTTGCTCAAGGGTACTGCAGTGGTGCCAGTGGCAGTCCTGGGATTCAAACCCACAGCTTTCTGACCATAAGGGCAACTCCCTAATCACCAGACCATCACCTGACTCCATTTTCAGGAAAATACTATGATGTATTAGGTCATTTATAAATATACATGTAAATATAGAAATAAATATAGAAAATGCCACTGTGTGCCAAGGTTCGCAAACTTTCAAGGATAGTGAACTGATAAACCGATAAACCGAGATCATGTAAACTTCATTGACGTGAGAAGATTCCAAGTCCACCAAGTGACCTGTAGCGTTTTTCTGCCCCCTAGTGGACTGAAATCTACATTAAACCAGGCAGAAAAAAACCAAAGGACAGTTTTGAGGGGCAGTGGAAACAGTTGCCTCTTTTTAATCTTTAAAAGTGTTCTTTACACTCCCCTGTTTCATTATAAAATACACTGATATAACCTATAGAGAACCACACAATGTTCTTCTAAGGTTCATCACATTAAAGAACCCAGGATGAAGCCAGCAGTTGATGCAGACACGGTTGTAAAGTCTGATGCTGCTTGGTCCTAGTTTTAAAATCACAAGAACCCAAAAGCAGACCTGTGTTTAAATATTTTCTCTGGTTCTAACCTATTCATAAATATTATTATAATCTAAGAAACAGAAAGAGAGAGTCTCGATGGTAGACTCTGTTTCCTATTGACTCAGAGGGACCAGAAGTCTCTGATTGCCAGAGGCTTAAATAGGAGGTTCTCTGAGAAAAAACCCCAGACAAGGTTAATGAAGAAGAAGGAGAAGCCCTTTACGAAATTCAAATGACTAATTAAAATAAAAAAAACGTGCCTGTTCTCTGGCTCCTTGATTCCTATATCATTATTAGTGGGAGTTCTTAGTGAGTGATGGTGGAACTCTTATTCTTTGATGCATATAGAACAAAAAATGGTAACGACATTGACAAGAAGACAGTGTATTTATCTAATAAATGTAGTTACGCTTATTTATCCAAAAGATACCAGTCTGTGTTGCAATACGGAGGCTAAACCATCATTCTATCGCACATTTTACATGATTTATTTATGTATTTATTTATTTATTTATTTATTTATTTATTCAATTTCATATGCTGTTGAATTTTTGAGATTCCCATTTATGCTTAAGAGCAGCGTTACGTGTGGGTGAACAGGAGGACGAGGAGGAAAAGAAAAAGGCTATAGATTACAAGCAACACTTACACAGACAGATGTAGAAATGTATGATTCACGTTTGTTTGCTTTTTTAACATGTTATTACAGATTCATTCCATTTCATATGTTGTTAGAATTTATGAGGCACACAAATGTAAACACACATGGACTTTATTCTTAAAACACAATACACAAAAAGCACAAGGAACACAGGGAACATCACTACAAAGAACGTTTTTTACACGGAAGCACAGAACACGGAAACAGTTATGGATGACAGGCAACACCCACTTGTATAATTTTTTAACCCCTATAATCATGTGTGAACACACCACAGTACAACGTGAAATTTTTTCTCTGCATTTAAGCCCATTCACCAAGTGAACCAAGGGATTGCCACCAGTGATGAGTGCCCTGGGAGCAATGTGTGGGGTTGGTACTTGCGCAAGGGAACCTCAGTGGTGACACCACCAGTTGGAATTTGAACCCACAACCTTCTGATTGCAAAATAAACACAGCTAAAACACAAACAAGCGGGTTGGGCGTGGAGTGGTAGGGCAGGACGGGGCGGAGTGTAAGAATACAACATATAGCACGTGGGAAGAGTGTGACACAATACAAAAACATGTATATGTAAAAAAAAAAGGCGTAACAGAGGAGCAGAAAAAGAACCGAGAATGTCAGGATGGAGCAGGGCAAAAATTGTGTCAGATTATTAGGCATGTCAGACCTGAATTGGCTGTTGTTTTCCATTACAAGGCTGAAGCTACATAATAATTCAATAAATACATACATAGAATGATGGCCAAAATTGTTGACACCCCTAAAGTATTTCCAGATAATCACGCATTTCTCACAGAAAATATTATATTAACACATGTTTTGCTTTACACATGTTTATTTTTTTGTGTGTATTGCAAAAAAACAAAAACAGGAGGAAAAAAGCTAATTTTACATAATGGACAAAATTTTGGCACCCTTTCAAAATTATGGATAAATAAGATAGTTTCAAGCATGTGATGCTCCTTTAAACTCAACTAGGGCAAATAACATGTGTGGACAATATAAAAATCAAACCTGAAAGCAGACACAAAGAAAAAAATTCACTTAGTCTATGTGTTGTGTGTCTGTATGTGCCAAACTAAGCATGGACAATAGAAAGAAGAAAAGAGAGTAAGGACCAAAATTTGGAAAAATATCAACAATCTCAAGATTACAAGTTCATGTGAAGTCCATGTCTGCTGTGAACTATATGTAAAATCTTTCAGTAATATTTTAGAATTTTGGCAAACAACCCCTCTTCACCCTAAATGTAAAACATATGCATAATGAAAGGCAGGAGTGAATGCACCCAAACAGCATTTTAAACAGGTTCACCTATGACCCTTTTAGGTGGGTCTGAGATCCACTATCGTCAGATGTTTTATATGCAAATGGATGTTTCTCCTAGACAAGTTCATTAACAAAAAAACTCCCAGTGTTGTGGCAAAACCACCCTGGTTCCTCCCTGTAAGGGCAGGAGACCACACCCTGAACCTGGATCTTTTTTAATTTTGTGTCCCTTGGCTACCAAAGCTACCAAAAACTTGTGGGACTAATGGAGGTTTATCTTATCTTATCAGATCTTAAAAGCCCAGTACTCTTGGGCTTCCCCAACTTTGTATTTTTTTTTCTTTCCAGCCAGATCTTACCAGTGTTGTACATGAACATGTTCAATAAGTGGCGCTCATTAAACATGTTCATATTTTTCATGAACGATGAACTGATGAACGATTAACGTTCACTGTCACGAAACTGAACACAGTTCACATTCTACGCTCGAGGGCTAAATTGATGGGAAGTTTGTAGCCTCAAATTTCAGCCTTTGTGAGTTGATAGAAAAGTGGGGAGCAGCTCTCACTTGATGGGAGTCATCTCTTCTGATTCAATACAAATCATCGGTTCTTTTGATTTACTACAAAGAACCGGCTCTTCTGATTCTGATTCAAGTTCGGACACCTCGGCAGAAATACACATGAAAAATAAGCTTATAAAAGAAAAAAAGAATTACACAGCTAAATACTGGATGTTAGAGTTTTAGAGATGTATATTTTAGTTTTAAATTGGTTTAAAAGTACAGAGGCTCTTTCCTGAGGTGTTTTGTGTTAATGTTTTCAGAATAAATATTCCATATACAGTATACCTGACCTCGATTTTTCCATAATCACTATAATGTGATGTGTTGCTTAAGTGGTAAGATCTATTCTCAACCTTGTTTTTTAATGTAACGTATGTCAGTAATTGTTCAGTCATATGAGAGGCAGAATGAGAAGATTGAAGCAAGTTCAGATAGAAGGAGGTTTTATTGAAAAAACAAAAAAAACAAAAAAAACAAACACGAACGAGCTCATTTTTTTGCTGTGAACTTCGTAAAATAAAATAAAAAAAACTATGAACGTGAACACGTTCCTTTTTATTTGAATGAACTGTAATTTGAAATAGTTATTTGCAGTGTTAACTGGCACAACACTGGATCTAACCTTGACAAGCTTGCGTAATCAGGGTTCTTCTGGTGCTCCGCCTTGGGTTACTTTCTCCAGTTTGATTTTTTTGACATTAATCCAGCAAGTGTAGCCATCAAATTAGATGGACAGCTCTGTTTGTCTTTGTGTGTCTGGTCACACTGTGAACACAATAATTTAAGATTGTAACACAGCACTCATTTCTTTCATAATCATTAGGTTCCCCCTTCCACCAGCATCTGAAAAACACACAAGATCAGAGAACTGTACAATCCCCAGACGTCAGTTCAGTGATATGAGACAGTGATAAGTGAGGTGAGACAGTGAGGTGAGACCTAGGGCCCATAACTATAGGGACTACTATATAAAAACCCCTTAAAAGGAGGCTCTAACAGATTTTAATGGCACTCCTGCTAACCCTCTGCAGCTCTGTTCTGTGAGTTTCTGTGGCCTACCACAGTGTGGCTGAGCCGTTGTTGTGCCTAGATGTCATAGTAACAGCACTAGCATTTAACTGTGCCAGATCTAGCAGGGAGATCGCATGGCTACATGGCTACTAGTGGTTTTATGATAGTTAAACTATAACGATGTTGGTAGATTAAGGGCGGAGTGGAAGCTTGGGTGGGTGCACTTGATGGTCCGAACAGCAGTTTGTTTATTTATTTTACTTTGGTATAACATGAACAAATAAACCAGTTAGCCATCATATTAAAATCACCTGCCTGATGTGTGGGTCACTTTTAAAAACACAAGACCACTTGTGGTGTGCATTGGTGTCTAGTACAAAGACAATAACAGATCCTTTAAGGCAAGTCTATTATCTATTATTTCTGCAACTGTTTTGACTGAAAATAACATACCAGAGTCTAAACATCTTAAAGGTCCAGGTGCCAGTCCACACAGGAACACAATGACAAAATGCAGTGACATGCTTGAGTACAAAGTTGAGTGTGTGTTAAAGTCAAAATACAGTAAATTTGTATTACATTCATGATAATTATTATCAAAATTGTGCCTATGCTTATGTACGTAAATAAATGACTTTCCAACCCCACAAAACACTTCAGAACGCTGCACCACAATGGGGCTGTGTGTGACAGTGGCTTTGTCATGCCTCCTATAAATGACTTTGTGGTTAAGATGTGAAAGAAGCACAAAGGCCAGTAATGACCTGTTTAGAACTCTTTGCTCTCTACTGCATTTATGCAGATATTAATATTACCTCTAAGTCATATATCTTGCACATTGCGTGTTTTGTTTTATACAGGATTGATTCCCAGGAATGTCTTCCTAAAGGACTTATCAATCTTTTACCTACAGCATCTATGGTCTTTCAGCAATGGACCTATGGTCTTTCAGCAACACACTCACACACATTCACACCTAGGGGCAATTTATGGGGAGAACATGAAAACTCCATACAGAAAGACCCTGCGCCCGACCCGGGAGTCAAACCCAGAACCTTCTTGCTGCGAGGCAACAGCGCTAACCGTGCCGCCCAGTTTAAGAACCAGCAAGATTTTAAAAAATGAGATAGAACATTCACATCTAAGTCACAGAGAGGACGGATGTTTAAAATCCACTTCCTTAGTCAACCCACCAGAGTGACCCTCATCATATATTAGAGTAATCAGAGCTGACTGCACTGTAGTGCTACAACTGCTAGAAACGCAATACGTCAGTGTTTTAGAGAGTCTAGAGTAGAGATGTCTCAGAGTGATTATGATGATGTGATGTGCCCTGAAGATCTGAACAGAAGAGACAGAATGGAGATGGAGGTGGATGTCCATGAGAGGACAGAGAGAGAGGACACCAACACCAAGAGGAACCTACAAATGCATCATCCAGGTAACTTGACTTCCTCTGTATGCACATGTTATTAGAGTACACATAGACGTGTGGCAATGAATGTGAATGTTCTGTGTGATTTTACTCTTGAGTCCCAAATATTGTGTAAATGTATAAATGTAGTTACATTTTATTTGAGCAGGTCCAGTTCTTTACCATATCAACATATATCTAACAAGAAACACAGCTGTAAAGAGGAAGAGGAGAGAAAAAGAAATGCATTTATCTTTTAGTGTGATTGTGAGGAGTTTATCAGTGATTATTAGTCATGACTGAAGCACATGTGACTGTATGTGTGTCCCTTTAGAGAGGAACACTGCAGGGATCAGATGTTACAGACTGGCTGCAGTGTGTCTGGGGCTGCTGTGTGTTCTCCTGCTGTCTGCCATCACAGTGCTGTG
>JBBMFX010000016.1:9692480-9723750 GCA_037832545.1 Rhabdalestes septentrionalis | reverse complement strand
TAACAACCCAACCCCACTGTACACGCTTGAGTGAAAAAGAACAAAAAAAAGCAACAGGTGATCCAAGTTAAACAGGATGGTAAAAGTGATGTATTTACACTTCAGCTGAGTGCAGCAAAAATAAATCCTCTAGAACACTGGACAGACCTGAAATGGGCTGAGAGGTGTCAGCACTTTGGGCTACACTTTGGTCAAATACAGCATAAAGTTAAATAGAGGTCCTGAATAAAATTTCTCATAACGTACATATGAGCACTGGTAAATAGAGATGAAAACAGGAAGCTTGTGGCAGGGATGCCCAGCTGTATCGTCGTGCTTAAATGTGACTGCATCGTCCTTCAGCTGCCTGTAATGTTTGCCTGGACTTATCGCAGCTGTTTGGGGAGGATGGTGACGAGGCGAGAAAAATCGAGTCATTCCGAGAAGAGAGGCTGATGATGACGATGGTGCTGAAAGGACACAGCCTTCTATCAACAGCCAGCATCAAACGGATGTTTAATCAGCTTTTATCTGCGCATGGTGTGCCTGACCCTGACCATGATAAGACACACACATATAGTGAGGAGGCTTTACACAAGATGATGGATCGGGAAATCCTACTGTTCCACAGCCCTGTGTTGGGGGGGTCATGCCCCTCTAGTCAATGCCTTTCATTGAGCATGGTGACTATAAGCTCATTCGTAGATGCACCAGAGTGTCTCATTCTATTGGCAATGCTCTTCTCTGAGGCTTACGCAAGCAATGTGTGAGTAACTGAACACCTTGGTCAGCAATGGGTGGCATGAATTGGAAATAACTAAGTAAGTTGTATAAATAAATCTTATTTCTACACCTTGCTAAGTTACAGCTTATCAAATTCACATGCCTTATAAAGTCCTAGCCACACATTAGGACCCCTTACTTTTCCACATAAATTGTGGCTACTCATGCTTCTATCCCTAATCCTTAACCTAGCCACTATGTCTTTATGGTTTGGGTAAAAAAAAAAACATTTTTATAAGATTATAACTATTCTGTTATTGTACTGATATAATGGTGTAGTCTGATTTTTCCCTTGAATGTCAGGTCACTTTGTCCTTACAAATATGGGAAAACATACACAGACAGAGTCAGCAGGTCCCAGGTCCAGTTGCATGTGTCTCTTATTCTACTTACTGTTATCTGAATAAATATGGACACACAATCACAATCCCATCAGCTATAACATTACACCACTGACCTCTGTCCACTACCAAATGCACATACAAGGGTCATGTGAGCACCAGAACAATGAAGCAATTGAAATAAGATGACCAAAATTCTCCTGGTACAGTTTGAGGAACAGGACTAAGAGCTGTACTTGCCCCCAAAATGTGCTAAACGGATCTTCAGAGGTCCCACTTTGCAACATACAGGACTCAACATAGGATCTGCTGCTTATGGTTTGTAGCCAGATCCCCCAGCTCACCTTCAGAGGTCTTATGGAGTCCCGGGCTTGATGGGTCAGAGCTGTTTTGACAGCACAAGAAGGACCAACAAAGATTTAGGCAGATGGATTAAATGTTACAGTTGATTGGTGTAGAAATACACTCTCTGTAGCTCTTTGTAATTCTTCAGCTGATACTTCTCAGCTCTCGCTGTACAATACCTTTCTAGTGTCTTTGCTTTAAGAACTTACTGCATTATAAATCAATCACATAACAAACATGCCACTTTCGCCCTTCCATTACCCCTTTCATCTCTTCATCCCCCTCTTTATTTTTCTCCAGCTATTTCTCCTGCCTTTAAAGCTATCAATCTCTCACAGCCTTCACCTGCGTTCACCTCATATGTGTTCAGCATTCATGTTTGTAGCCACAGCTGTTCTGCAAATGCAGGTAAATGAAAGCTGTCCAGATGTTTTCCAGCACATGAACAAAGACCGGGTGGTTGATTTTTGTTTCGATGAAGTCAACAAACTGCAAAAGTGCCTGAGTGCAGATGTGTTTTGGGGTCTTGTGTACTTCAGTGCCCCCAATCCCATTCCTGAAGGTCTAGTTCCTGCAGATTAACATGCTGATTACCCCTTCATTAAGATTAGGGGATCTTTTCCAGCCAAATAAAAACAGGTATTGCAGGTATTTAGCCAAAGCAGGTGATGCAGATTGTAATAGTAATGGAACTGGACTCAGCGGTAAATCTCCAGAACTAGAGCCAGTGACCACTGCTGTACTGGTTTGAGACTGACTGTTTGTTCTCTTAATATTTGTGAGAATTTGACCGCTTCACTTCTAGGTTTATTAATCAATTACTAATTTCAGATGTTCATATTGAAACTTTCATATAAAACTAACATGTAATATGTAGTTATGAGAATCATGAACTAAATCAATTAATTCATTCACTGTTAGCAACATTAGCAACTCTGAATGAACTATTTTTTTAAGGGATCAAAGGAGAATTGCATAATTCAGTGATTGAGACTTGATGTGAAATGGTTCATTGTAGAGTGTTATATCCAGAGATGGTGATGGGAACCAGGGGTCATGAGGTGTATCACACAAATAATGTCTGTCAGTGAACCTGATTTTTTAAAATATTGATATATTAGTAGTATAGTGGTAAATCTGAAAAAAAAAATTGCCTCCTTACCATGAATGAATTGTTTTAGACCAAACTCAGCTTTTTGTGAAGTAGCCTTCAGGAGGTTTGGTTCCTATAACCAGTACATTTCTATGTATATTTCTCCAGGATGGAGCATTTCACCTTAGACCACTCAACAATCTCAACAACAGTGGAATCAGAAACAGTGGAATTCTCTTAGAACTCTTGCTTAATGCAGTGACTCACCTGCAAGCGAAAACAGAAGAAGCAGTCCAGAGCTGACCACACGAACAGGCACGTCCAATGTTAGTACAGACCGGGTTACAATCGCTGAAATCCATTCAAACCATTGTGTGTTTCCATGTTAAATCCATATTTATGGTCAGAAATAAAGTGGATGCAAAATGACCTCCTTGCATCCTTTATTTAGAAATGGCTGATTTGTGGCGGAAAAATATCAGTGGTTGATCTGATCTGTGATTCTTCTTTTTGATGTCACTCTCCACTCTCCACTCTCTCTCCTTCTCTCTCTCCCTTCCTCTCATACACTCTACCTCACCTCCTCTTCCGTATGTCAAGCTGAGTTGCAGCAAGGTGTTGTTATGGAGATGGCGCTTCGTTGCTAGCACTTTTACTGCTCTATGGCCATTTTCACCTTTGCTCCTTTCGCTGGCAGTGAAAGAGTAGACCAACATTAGGTAACCTTCGAAATGTCAGGGGACAGATACGTTCGTCCTTGTGGCAAGCCAAGCACACACCTACGCATTAAAACACACACACATACGCAGGGTGATGCACTGTCTGACTGGACCATATCCAGTAGTGGGACGTGTTTATAGAGCAAGACTCTACTGGAGTCTACGTTCATGTCTAGACTATCTTTTTACTTTCTGCCAGGTAATGTTTAGTTATTTGTAGCTAATGCTGTATGCCAGTGAAGGTGTCCCTTATTCATATGCTGTCTAAGTGGTAGCCGATACAGTTTAAATGGTAATGATAAAGCTCTCTAAGAAACCCTTTACAGTTTTAAAAAAGCAGTTACCACTACAGCTTTTATTTCAAAAGAGGGGGATTTGATTGCTGTGCAATAGTTTGAGAGTGCACCAAATACTTCTGCATATTTTTGGAAATCCAGGTTTCTCCCTGTTCATCACATAGACACACTCTGTAGAAAGACCCCAAAATTAAAATATTTTAGTAATATACAGATACTAGATAGAGTCTTAAGTCTTAAGAATAAATAGAAGACCTCCCAAAAGTTGTCAGCTAGTGAAGAGTATTTTATTAGGAGTTTCATTACAGGATCTAACTGGGTGCTGGGTTTGGAAGTGTGTGATATGCACTGTGGGAGTCCTGTTTTAATTAGTCTCAGACTAATGTAAACTGCATGCTAAAACACCACACATTACAGAATCTTCAATTGAATGGCTATCAATGCTGCTACACTGTCATTTTTCTCTACTTATGAGCTGGTGTTGAATCTGTAGTTTCACGGCATGCCATGGCTGTGTGGGTGTAGAAGGAAAGATGGAAGGTGGCAGGGGTTGTGGGACATTTAGTGATTTAGTGATCATTGGCTATAATCTTCCATAAACTTTTGTGCGAACAAAAGAGTGAGGGTCTCTCTCTCTGTCTGGCTGTTTTGCTCACTTGCTATCAGGAAAAGGGATTTCCAGGACATTTGTGGCCTTTAGGGCAGGGGTCCCCAAACAAGGTCCAGATAGGGCTGCTGTGGGTGCAGGTTTTCCTTCCAACCAAGCAGGGGGCACACCTGATTCCACCTCTGTAATCAGTTGGTCTTGATTTTCAGTTACTCAGATGTGGGTTCTTTTTGGTTGGAATGAAAACCTGCACCCATAGTGGCCCTATCAGGACCGGTTTGGGGACCCCTTCTTTAGGGTGTCACTACACTTGAGATATTATGAATAAAAAATGTTCTATATATCAATATATACATAAGATTACATACATTGTTAACAACATGCGAGGCTGACTGTCCAAGATGGCATAGAAGAGCATAGGCCTATGTGATGGTGCTGAACCCCTCACAGTCCCTGCCCAGTTTATGCCCTGCTTATGAGTCCGCTGGAAACAAATGACTGAACCTGAATGCTTGTAGCAAGCATGCTATTCTTGCATAGAAAAGTCATTTAAGAATGTAGCTGGAAGCTGTTAGCACCAAGTAAACAACCTTTGTGTCATTCCTAACCAGAATGAGCACATGGCGCACTAAACAGTCTGTGATATATTAGTCTAGTAGTCAGACAGTTCTTTTTAAAGCAGGCAGCTCAGACCCTATTTCACACAGCTATATAACTTGCAGTGAAATTGGTTTTATCTCACAGAATATTCCGAGGTAAAATCTTTGGGGCCTGCGAGTGACTGGCGCCCCAGGCAGTCCCTGTCTTGAGATAGGCTCCAGGTACTCGCGACCCTAGTAAGAATTAACCAGTAACAGTAAATGAATGAATTAATAACTGCTTCAAAGGACTTTGGATTTGTGGTTACCATCACACCATAGCACAGAAACTGCTCTTGCCAAGGTACTAAATGGTGTTCACCTGAATACAGATGCGTGGAAAATAACTGTACTGGTGCTTTTAAATCTGAGTTTTTGATCCTGATACTGAGTGCAGTTTTTTATACTGTTGATCATTAAATACTGCCTGACAGACTTGAAAACTGGGTTTGGTTCTCAGGTACGGCCCTGGAAGTCAGGAGACACTTTTGGCCCGATAATGCACACGGCACACCGTGTTTTCGCAACTTGTGCAACCCATCATTGCTATTTTGTGCGAGCGCATCGTTCTTTTTTCCCGCAGAAATCTACATTGTCATTATAGCAGATGGCATTGCGCTGTGTCGGTGTGTCACTGAAAAGAAGGGGTGTGGCGAGGCACATTGTGCGAATTTGCTATTTTATGAGAAGTGAAAGTCATTCCGCCACTGACCAGAAAAAAATGGTTTGTAATCATTCGCGCATTGTTCAAAGGCTATCATATGGACGCCTGATGCTTTGGAATATGGAAGAGTTCACAATGTGCGCACATGCTGCTTCTTTCATAAGCAGGAGCGAGCAGCAGTGCATATAAAAAAAAAAACATTGTCATGTGAAGGAAAACTTTATGGAGTCATCGAAATATAAAATTCAAATGTATATCACAAACATCACACCATAATTATTTGTAAAATATATATAATGCTCGCAAAACTAAGTTGACTGGAGAAATCACTGATAATTAATAACGAGTAACTGACTGGGCTTTGGGAGGATTCCGTCCATCCCCGAAGATCACTTGCTCCCGTTTCTTCACCTCACGCATGAGCAAATCAGTTTTTTCACTGGAGAATCTCTCCTGATGTCCAGGAAATTCTGCTGCATTATACACAGCATGCCATGGAATATGTGCCGGGTATTTAAAGGGAGTGAGAGTGTGAACTCTGATTGGTTTATTGCATGCTACGCCCCAAACACACCCATGACTAATTTTCATTCAAGACAACCCATTTGAAGTATGCACCAGGCACGATGTTCACTTTTCCTACAGGCACTATAGCATTTTGCGCTGGCCCCTCCCCCAAAGACAACTGGGTTTAAGACTTCAGACAATGCGCGATCGACCCTGAAAATCGGGCGCTTTGTGACAATTGGCTCATGTGAATTTAAAAAAAACTGCCATGCCACATGGCGTCCCTCAAGGGTCCATTCAACATGTACATGCTTTCTCTGGGACAAAACCTTAAAGAGGATAATGTGTCCTATCACAACTATGCAGATGACACTCAGATCTATCTAGCTCTCTCACCAAGTGACTTTGGTCCCTTTGACTCATTGTGTCATTGCCTTGAATAAGTAATTGACTGGATGCATAAAAATTAAATAAAGACAAAACTGAGATTATTCTGATTGGTAATGAAAAGGGAAGATCGATTTTTAGTGCCCTCCTGGAATTTAGAGCACTTAAGACATCTACCAATGTAAAAAACCTGGGTGTGATCCTGGATGGAGGACTTAGTTTTTGGTGGTTTGGGTCCCACGAACATCTCTGATACGAAGTTTATATTTCTGATAGGTCTCTTAGATCTGCAAGAGCTGAACAGTTATTGGTAAGAGGATCCAAAACTAGACATGATGAAATGGCATTTAGTCATTATGCAGCACGCTGTTGGAACAAGCTGCCCATTACTATACGATCTGCACCAAGCGTAGCAAGCTTTAAAAAAACAGCACTATTCTCCTCTGCCTTCCTCTAAATATTTGCAATTTAAATGCATTTTATTGCATATATATTATTTTATCTATTATTTGACTACTTTTACCCTACTAATTATCTTGTTTTATTTTTCTCTAACATATCCTTATTTTAATTTCCATTGCTGTACAGCACATTTAATGACCTTCTGTGTATGATAACATGCTGTATAAATACACTTTTATAAAGAACGTATCAGAAAAAAAGTTTCCTCCTGCATATACACTGCTGCTTTATTTTACAACCAGACAACTGCTTCTTACACTGCATAGATTTTATCTTCCAATAGTAGATACTATAAATTACTCAGTAACTAATAGAAAAGGAATACAATGCCATTTTATAGTTTGGAATTACACTCTTCATATTATTATTATTATTATTATTATTATTATTATTATATTAAGACTCATATGAAAAACATCTGTTGTTTTATTCAATAATTTACAAGTATTATTGTAATACTAGATTGAACATAGTGCATGTATATTATTTGGCTTGCAGTATAGGTTAAAGTTAGGAGAATGAGGCAATATATTTTGCACCAGACGTCTGTGCTGTGTTCCTGTCCTTAAAGCATGCTGATGGTCAATGTCTTGAAGAGCACATAGCTGTTTTGGCCAGGGCTCCCATTGTCTCCCAGTGATATTATCAGAGAAATGTGACCTGGTTAAAGAGAAGATGCATCCAAACAGGGCAGCTTTGTTGGCTTGCTTTGATAAAATCAGTGAGACGATAGCAAAGAGATGCACACGCCTGGAGGTGTAGCAAGGAGACAGAGTCAGGGAAGACTAGCCTCATGGAGACACAGCAGGGTGGAAAGTAATATGCAATGAGAGAGACAGGAATTAGATAGTAAGGTAGTAAGACTGTGGGGGGGATAGTATGCAGGCCAGACTAGTGCTGACCTGTAATATGTGATTATATCTTAGCTGGCCTGGTTACTGTCTCCTGGCAATTAAACCAAGCAGTAAAGAGGACCTGGGGCAATCCAGCTGACCGCACTTAATGCTAGATTCAACACACTAAGCTGTTAGTAAGGCCTAGATATAATTTTGCCCTAAAACAAATTCATACATCATTTCAAACTGGGTAATAAGAAAAAAATATACTGTGTCTGTGTTCATGCACTTGCAAAGTAACAAGTAACAAGAATAATCTGCCATAATGGCAAATAATCTGTACTTTATTTTGCTATAAAGTACAGATCTGAAGAACTTTATATTTATTTTCTAAAATCATATTTCTACTTTGTGAGCATTTTATCACCTAAACAGTAAGGTAAAAACACAGCTAAATTTCATGAGAAGTGAAAAGTTCGTTTTACATTTGTATAGTTGAGTTGACTAAAAGTTTCTGCCTAATTTCATGAATTTATCACATTTGGTGTCAGCTAACTTACTACCTGCTTAAAAAAGGCACAAGATAAAAAGAAGATACAACTCATGTTAGCTGATGTTCCGGTCATCAACATTTGTCTATTTAGTTAATGATGCTAGATCAACTCTTTTATACATTTATGCCATTTAGCAGACACTTTTATACAAAGCAACTAACATTCCACATCTACAGGGGACAGTCTCTCTGGAGCAATTTCGGATTAAGGGTCTTACTCAGGGACCCAATGCTACTGGGCCACCACCACCCCCTGAGTAAATACCACAACATGTCACATACGGCAGATGTTGTGGTTTTAATCTGTCTTTAATTAATTGCAGTATTAGTAACATATTCTATAGCACACTGTGGTGCTCACAGGAATAGTGTTAGTGTGCATTAATGCTGAATTTTGCAGTGGTATGTGGGGCTTCATTAAAACAAGGGCACACCAACTGTATCGTAGTTTTAGGTGCAATTTAGATGCATTTCAGTTCTTTCGAGCAATTCAAACACTTTCTGTGTCGCAGTACTTGTCATACCAAATTCAGATTAGTATGAGTCAGTATCCGTACAGATATCTCATGTGTATTTTCATTTTCCTTTGTATATGAGGGCCCTAGATGGTTGCCAGTCTTTGCCAAGTGTAACATCCGCCCTTGAAAAGTAGTTGATAGCTTCTTTCCTTAATTATTATTCTTGCTGTCATTTCAGTTTTCCTAAATAGTTCTCCATCCAGAGGAGGGACTACGACTATGATGATATCAATGTGTTAGGAATGCATTGCTTGTTTTGAGCAGGAGTGTCAGTGGTGAAAGAAGGGCATGTCACATAATTACATAGTGAGGAAGGCTGAAGGGGCGAGGTCGGCTCATTCTGACACGTCCATGTGTCATGTACTCGTGTTTATCACTGTTACGGGCAAAGCAGCTAGGAGAGATGAGCATTTACCGTGACTTCTGTCTGTTTAATACATGCACACATTACAACACCAGACATTTAGTTGAGATTTACAGATTTAGTTGAGACATTGATAACACTTTAAAAGCCACTTATCGTCCGAAAATGCTAACAAAGCCTTGAAAACGAAGAACATTTATGAGACATTGTAGTTTCACAAGAGCAGTTTGTGATTTTACAAGGTGACTGTGTGGATTTCCACCTGGAGCTTCTTCTTTTGTTATGACTGGGATTGTATCTGTGGGAAGAGTGTATGAGGTGAATCTCTGCAACAATGGAGGAACTCACTGGCCTTTGATAACAGTATAGATTAACTTTCTAAATAGTCTATAGTGTAAATGCTGAGCTCACCTACATCTAAATATTTCCTCCTGCGAATCTCTGAATGAGGTGGTTGAGCTAGCCACCAACACGAGGTCTAAGTGAGGCATTCAGAGTTTTTGTGAAAAGCGTGACCTTATTAAATGAGCCCTTTAGGATAACCAGTTTACTTGAGGTGAGGGGGTAGAATTTAAGAGATATGCAAAATCAGCCTTAAACTCAAGCTCTGTTGTGTACACACTAAAAATATGAAATAATTTTTTGTAACATTTCCAAGTATTTTACAATTAAGTTACTCTGTCAACAAAAAATACGAATGCTCTGCCATCCTACCTGAACCACACAGCTAACAACATGGCTAACACTGTCTAATTATATTTGTTGGATCAGACTTTTTTCCTTCTGATCTTTTCCTATCTGATCCTGTATTGGCTTGTGATATCAGGGCAAAATTGATTATCAGATTGGTGTAATCTCTATTACGACTGCAATAAAAGTCTGTGGGACATCCCGCAGCAACACAAATGAAAAATCAGTTACTCTGCTAACATTTATTCAGTTAAATAAACAATGATCTCTTTTTACCTTTTGAACATGTTTACTCTTATTCCAAAGTTTAGGCCTGTAGTTAATTTAACCTCAACAGACCAATGGGCTTGGCCTTCTGTGTTGGCTCTGTCACAATGAGATGTCTTTCCGTTTACACAGCTGACGTATTATGGAGATCGTGCTACAGTGATTAGATCCAAGCGTGTGAGGAGGCTCTTTGTGTTGAAGTTGAGGAGCTCACCTGTGCGCTGCAGAGTCCTGCCTGGAAACATGAAAAGGCTGGTGCTCGTCTATGATGTTGTGTATGAGTGGAGACGAGGGCAGACGCCAGCGGCTGGGGTGTGGCAGTGACCCACACATTTCCCATGGCCTAGTGGGGGCGCTGCCACCTCCCTTCTTCTTGCGAGGCAGGGTGCCATGAATGGAGACGCTGTGATATCCAGGAGGAGGAAGCATCTCTGCCGTGCCGGGCCTGGAGCTCAGCAGGTCCATGGAGGAGGCCAACGGGCACTGGCGCCCCATGTGCAGATTCCTGGGCAGGCTGGCGAACCTCCCCTCAGCCATCATCCTCAACTCTGTGGAGCCCATGAGAGTAAACTAGATTAATATTTATCTGATGTGTTACCCGAATAAAGTAATCGAATACACTGGAATAGGTGCACTGGAATTAGGACACTGAGTACAGGGCTGTGAGTACAATTTGGATAGTGACTGCATGTGTATGAGTACATCGAGTTCACTGGGATGAGTGATGAGTGTACCATAACTACACTAATATGGGAAACACTTAAGTAAAGTCTTCACTGGTATGACAACAGTGATGTATGTTACAGATACAGGAAATGAAACCATCTGAGGCCACATTATTGTTAAACATTTAGCCTTCAGAAGTCATTATTAGTCATTGAAATTGAAATTGAAATGATTGTATTCGACCGAACTATTCAAAATATTAGATCATTCTAATATTCAAATTAATTACTACAATATTAATAACTAAAATAATTCATAAATGAAAACAATTTAATGAGACAGAAAATTATACTAGCAAAGCCTAAGTACACTAGTTTTAGTACACTGGGCACATGGCTGTGAGTTTTGTTTGCATATTGAGTGCATGTGTATGAGTACACTGGAATGAATACACTACCATGGCGACACCCAGTATATTGAGTACACTGGTGCACAAGCACTGAGTCCATTAAGTACACTGTTGTGAGTACACTAAGCAAACTGGTATGAATACACTGAGTATATTAGGTGCAATAGTGTGAGTACACTGATGACACTGGTGTGAGTATACTAAGTATACTAAGCACACTTTGAACACTGGCATGGGTGCACTGGGTTCATTGAGAACATTAGCATGAATACACATCAACATGCACACCATAAATTCTAAACCGTACAGTTTTCACAGCACAGGTTATTGACTTCCCATTTGAAGACATGGGATCAGAGATGAGACCTTTGAAGCTCACCTTTCATTAATCTGCTTCCACAGTCACTTTGTTTTATACTCAGACAAGACACATAACTTTATGCTCAGATGCATTTCTCCAAGAGGGCTGGATTATATAATGCTGGCAGGTTATCTGAGGGGAGTCTGCTCCATAGTGAAAACAAGGCTGAGCGGTCATGGTGTCGGGTGTAATCTTTATAAATGTTTTGCGGGAGGCCTTGCTGACGGATAAGCAGGGTGCTCATGTCTGCCCCGGAGCGTAATGTGAACACTGGTTGGCTGTGTTTTGTTAACCTGAGCAGAAATATGAGACAGTAATACAAATTACACCTCTACTGCTATTACAGAGCTGTGTTCTTTCTGCAAGAGGGCAAAAGATGACTTTGGCTGCCATTTTGAAAGGAACCTCCATTCGGACCACATGAACAGCAGATAACAATCTCCTTCTGCTCTCTCCAAAAGTTATTTACCTCAGCATTCCACAGGCTGCCTGGGACACCACTAATTGGGCATTAAAGTGGAGCCTCCATGTGCCTAGCACGGAATGGGCACGTCTACATTCACTGATAGATACAACCTCTGGAAGGTTTTTCACTTGTTCATGCATGTCAAACCACAAATGCCTTAGTCATATCTATATTTGCTGAGACCAACAATGCAGACTTTGACAATATTGTTTTTCTTCTTTAAAGGGTCCCGCTCATCTGACCTGATTTATGCAGCTTCACCAAGCGCTCCTGTAATTACAATTCAATCTCACCCTGTGAGACAGAGCACATAAACCTGTCCTGTATGGGATTTAATCCCCTTCTTCGCTTGTTCCTTTTTACTTGACTCTCTTTTTGTAACTCTTCTATCTTTATTGCAGCATTCAGCTTCTTTCTTGATGAAACGACTTTTCACTCAAATGCAAAAAGCAGGACGATGTGCCAGAAAGCTAATCAGAGCCATCAAGAGTATTGGAGCTTTCTGTCTCATTAGGAGAAAGGGAGAGAAAATAGTAAGGTTGTGGGTTCACAGAGGCTGTGCATGCATGCGTGTGTGGGTGGGCAGGTGTAAGTGTTTGTGTTGCTATAGTGTTGCCATCAGCAGCTATGAGCAAACAAAATATGAAACTGGCACTGGTCTAGTACATTTCCTGTTTTTATCAATTCTCAATTCAGTACATTTCTAGTTTTTCTATCTTTCAGAGGGCATTTAGTTTCTAGGAACATAAACATACACATACATTTGTGTTCAAAAAAGAAGGAAGCTGTAAAAATGTGAAGACATACTAGATATGTAAACTGAGGAAGATCAACTGTTAGGGGTGTGTGTGTGTGTGTGTGTGTGTGTGTGTGTGTGTGTGTGTGTGTGTGTGTGAGAAAGAGAGAGAAAGAGAGATTTGTGTGAAACCCAATCTCAGAGCATGATACTCTCTTTCTTCAAAGTCTGACATCAAGTCATGATCTCATTCCTACCAAGGGGGGGGATTCCATGCTGAATGATGTTAATGGAATGTATAGTTCAATACATTTCATTAAAATATACATATTTTACATTTTTCATGTATTACTTTTTTCAATGCATCTTTTCATCCCTGAGGCTACTTCTGAAGTTCGTGTGGTTCATGTACCAAAAACAAGTTATATGTACATGATCATCTATCCTCAATTAAACCATACACACGCAAACGGTTTTTTGTTACCTTTAAGATTTACTGATGTGCCTTTAAAACATATATGATGCCTTTAAGACATGATATGAGCTCTTTTCTGATTGGCTGCTCTGCATGATGCCTCTTTCAAAAAGCAGTCTAAGATTTTAACAGTTCTTTAAACAGTGGGAGTGGCTAAACTGCGGTGCACAGAATATTAGGATATATGCAAATGCATTTGTTTAGTTGTTTGTTCATTGCATACTGGTGAATGGAATATATTATATCTAGGAATTCTTCATTAATTTCTTTAATTTGCTCTTAAACTTTTTCTTATTTAAAAATGGAAAAGGAAATTTATTCCATCATATGGGCCCATTAAAAACATTGTTTTGTTTTTTTTTAACCAAAAATACATAAACATGAGAGTTTGTCACCAACATGGAAAGCCATGTTTGAAGCGGGAAACTCCCTGGTAATGATTATGAATCCTTGCTGGAGTGTCTGAACCTGCACACTAAACCACACACACACCTCCCTGTGTTCCACGGCTTTGGGATCAGACCGACAACAAATAAGCAAGCCCTTGAAGCGTTCTCCCTAGACGTTCTTCCTGTGTTTCTAATGGCTTTATATAAGCTCTCTGTGTGATCTACCTTATGTTTAGCTCTGTGTGATCTACCTTATGCTATAGCTAAACCCTCACATAGGCCTGGGATTTCATCAGGGAACATCTATGTGACCTAAGTACCTGAACCTGTTTATTTACACACTGGAGAGCCACACCTGGAGCACCTGGATGGTGTCGAGAGCCTTGAAATGGGACACCCCATTCACTCTTACTGCTTTTCATGTGGCCTGGATCAGGTAGCAGAAGTTAAAATCCACAGATCTCTGCGACTGAGTGATTATTATGGCTGGGTAGAAATCCCCCTGCGGTATTCTTGCCTCTTTTCCACACTCCTGGTGTCACTCACACATGACTCGGGACGATGAGCCACAGTCACACACACCACCAGATCAGAGCTGGATCTGACCCCCCTGGAAACAATTAAACATTTTGGTGCTCCTGGCTGTCACTGAAGCCTTCCAAAGGATCCAGGTATGCTACATGAATGGCAAAATTTGTCTAATGGGTGTGGAATAACCTAATAGTCCATTTGTACTATTCAGCGCTGCAGATTCTATTGGTTTATGAAAGCAGGTATCTTTGATGTGTCCTGCAATTTCATAAAAACCCTCAAATGTGGGACTTCATACATCCTCTCAGTTCATTGTTTCAGAGTAAGATTTGAGTTAATGGTGGTTCACTATTGCATGAGTCTAAAACTAGAGCAGTTGTAATAGTTACATGGTAAGATGAGATTATCAATTTCTTCACAAGAGCTTGTCTTCACAGTAAAATATATGATAAATGAGAGAAAATATTTTTTTAAACTGCAAATGCAAGAAAATCTGCTACACTCACCCTGCCCATTAGCTGTTAACAGATCAGTTAAACTTGGCCATTTGTAAATGTGAAAAAAGTCCATAGCTTGTTGCCTGTTTCAGATTGAACTACCTTTTAAACATGGAGTAAATCAGATAGACAGTCAGGGCAAATTACATTTAAATATATATATCTGTCCTAAAGCACACAGTAACAAGAACACAGTAAGAGATAAAGTAAAGGTGGTCTTGTAAAAAGAGCTAGATTTGATTCTGGAGAGCATGCCACAATGCTTTTAAAGGCAGAAAAGCAAATCACGTAGATGTGCTATGCCATCGGAGCTCATTATAGTGGTAATGTGGTGATAGCAAAGAGATAAGCATCAGAACATTTTACGTGCATGATTTGTGAGTGTGACTCAGAGGGACATGCTGTGTTACTCAGCTCAGTATGTCCAGCACAGAGTCAGGCAGAGTTGAGTAACTCTAGAGGTTGTAGGATTCATTCCTGCCTGATTCTACCTGAAGTTTAAAATCTAGAGGACTAGTGTTTAAGTGATTTTATATTTCATTTTGTAATCTTACACTCTATTTTATTATTACATTATATTCAAAAACATTCACGTATGTGTGTAATATATAATATTTACTTGCAATTACAAAATACACTACACTTACAAAAATGCTGAAAAGATTCAAAGCTCTGCCATCCAAGAGCCAATCTTTGGTTCCCTATAGAAATCTTTAAAGAACATCCATATAATGGTTCTGTACCAACTCTATGCAGATTCTATAAGTAATTCAAGCACTGTCTATATTGTTGAAGTAGTGAGAAAGTCAAATAACTCAACATTTGAAATTGCAGTAAAATATTAAGATATGGCTACAAGTTTGTGAGTAGCTAAAATGAAATTATTAATGGTTATTAAATGTCATGAACCCAGTAAAATAAGTTTTGTTTGACTGTTTGATTATTTAAAAGGGTAATCATGTCTTTTTCTGTCAGATCAAGCTGACATGTAAATGCTGACTGACAGAGAAGAAATGATCAGTAACCAACAGAATTTGGGCTTCAGCAGCATAGATGTTGCCCGCAATTTTTTTTAACGTTGCTGGTTTTAATGCATCATAGCTGCTTACTAATGACTTTATGAACAAACTTAAATGGCCTAATTAATGACTACTAATTAAAATATTCATAAAGCCTTTATAGGGGTAATCATTCTGTAAAGTGTTACTAAAACACCAATTGCTTTTTCCATGCCCTTTTCATGATGAATGGACCAATAGAAATTGGTAATTTATTGAAATTGGAGATTTGTTAAAATAGTGATTGTATGGGATTGTGCTGATTCTGCTGCAACTCGGCAGTTTCTCCTTAGGGATTAAAAAGTTTACATTCATCCGTATTAAAACAAAATTCCACTAGAGGATATGTCCCTTGTCTTTCTCTGAAAACACTGCTCTAAAGAAGTCCTTACACATCTTTCAGATTTTTCCTTTCATTCTAGGCATTCTCTGCATGTCTGAAATATACAGTAATTGTGTTTTTCCACTGGCATGCACCACAGGGTTACACAAGGTGCTTTATATACCCGCAGGCTGGTATCTGAGATGGCGCTTCGTGGCAGAGCTGTTAGAGCCCTGCTCCGGGCTGCTGGGGCTCTGTGCAGAGGCAGCTGTCGGCTGTAGGGGAATGTAGTGGTATAACTGCCCCCCCGCAGCTCAGGATTACGTCAGTGGGTGGAAAACTTTCCCTTCAAACCGCAGATAATGAATATGCCAAACAGATTTTCTTAATGAATATATTTCACCAAGATCTTGCAAGAACCTTGTGGCCCCTCTACCCATCTTGCCCCCTTTCAGTGGGTATGCCCGTCTTTCTCTTTAATACTCTTTCATACAAATTCTACACATCATAAACACATGCACACTCCACGAGCATGTCCCTAACATAAATTCATTCTTTCACCAAAACAGTGAAAAGAACACTGGGAAGGAATCATTAACCCTTAAGAGAACCTTTAAAACTCAATATGTACCATTCAGTGCGTATTTATTAATACATGTATTTATTTGATTATGTAGCCACATAAGTTGTTTCACAATGAAGAAAGATCAAACTTTTGTATATTTGTATAAGACAATATTATATTGCCTATTAAAGTTATTGTGGCTTATCAAATGTCTGGTAATTAACATACAGCAAATTAATACCTTATTAAACCATCTCTAAGAGTAATACAGTTTCTAGGGCACTTGTAGTGCAATAATTAATTCTTATTAAGAGAGTAGCTGGCAATTAAGTGAATAAGCAGCTAATTGGTCAGATAATAAAGACATAATAATTGACCTAAAACACTGTGTAAAAGATCCTGATGTATAATAATCTTTAGAGAAATTCTAATACGCCATGGTTATTATGTAAAGAAGTCGTTATTACTATTTAATAGAGTAGCAACAAGGAGCTGGTTCATTAGCAACTATGGGCTTGTGAAAGCATTTCAAGTAAAATGGAAAAACATATTTATCCTAGTTATTGTTGTACTAGTTACTATCATATGCGGCTTAAAACAGTGTGTGTGAGTGAGTGAATATATTTTAATGTGGTCTGTGAAACTTAATTTTCTGTAAGTTAAGTTAACAACAGTTTCTACAAAATAAGGTATTTGTGGGTGGATACTGAAGACAGCAGAATATTTTTTGTTAAATGTTTTCTCCCTGTTTGTTTCTCGCTCTCACTTTTCAGCTTTCCAAGGCACTAGCTGATTGTTCCTTACATCTTTGTCTTTATCCCTCTCAATTATAGACACAGTCACACACAAACACAGCCTAATTGTTTTTTGGCTCTTACATTCTGTCATGTTAGGGAAAGTTAAGATGCCTTTGTTTTCTAGGAAAGCCATTATTATAATCTGTATTGAGACTGGCCCACACTGTTCACATGAATGCTTTTGCTGAAGTGGTCCCACTTTTTCCATTCATCCTTGTTAGGCTTCTTTTTTTTTATAATAAGCCGTTGCATGCCCATTATAAGTTACTTTCCGATAGTTAAGCTGCAAATGAGTGTGCAAGAGTATTAGGGGCTGGTGAAGGAACTGTATAAGGACCAGTAACAATACAAGTGCTAGGTCACGCTTTTTCTGTCCTTTTACAAAGCTCCGCAACACATATGCACCACAAACAGCTTGCAGATAACATGGAGACTTCCACAAACACAGAGGCACTTGTAGCAAAAGGTTAAACACATGAAGGAGGAGAATATTGAGTGCATTACAAAACAACAAGCCGACTATTCTCATCCTTGGCCTCTCACGGGCCAGCCACCCCCCACGGGAGCTGGTGGGAATCTCGTGAATAATGCAGTCCCCCTTTAATTAATTCAAACCTGCTTACTGGGGACAAAAGCCGGGGTGAACATGTGGGTTTAAAGAGCTCTCAGCCCAGAGTCATGCATCAAGCAGTCATTTGGTGTGTGAGAGTGGAAGGGATGGTCTTCTAAAGTTCTAATTGGATCAACCAAGTCAAGATAAACTCGTTCAAAAAAATGTGATGTATTTAATAACTTACGTTTCTTAATAGGGTACAGAATAAAAAATATGTAGCCAAAAGTAATATTGTGTTCAGCATAGTATATTATATTATAGCATTAGTATAATTCCTCGCAGTATAGTGTATAGTAACATTCAGTAATATGAAGTATACTACTGTACAGTGTAGTAAAGTACAGCATAGAAAAGTATAATATAGTGTACAGCATTAGTATAGTGTAGTATAGTAAAGTACAGCACAGCATCATTATTACTTCCAACCTGTTTACTTTTAAATGACATATTCCAGCTTGTTGGCATAGAGTTTGAACCCTTTTTCACAGTAGCCAGTAGAATGCAGTTTCTCTTTATAAATGGACCTAGGTTGAACTACACATTATTTTCTTCAGTCTTCGTGATGGAACTAATTTGTACTGTCATGCAAAAATATGCATACCCTAGATCAATGATATGATTTTGCTTATTTTAAAGATGAAAAGACATCTGCACATTCTGCAACGAACAGCTCGTCTGTTTTCAGAAATTTGGAAAAAATAAAATAATTCTAAAAAACATTTGATTGGTGGAAAAAGAAAACAAACATGTGCCCTGTGCAAAGAATATGGCACAATTCCAGCATAACTATGTTAAATTCAGCAAATGTACAAAACTACATTTTTTACATTTACATTTTTACATATGGAGTCTTGTAAAGGTTGTTATTATGCACTTGTTGTACTTACTTTTACTTCAACACTGACAAATGTGTTTCACTTTGATAACGGATTTACAGGAAGTATTGTATTTGAATTCATTGATTATAAAAAATGGCAGAATGGCCACTACCTTTTTTACTATCTCCAAAAATTGCAAAACAGTTTCTCATTCATTCAAATGGGTAGTTTGCAAAAAAGTGTGCAAAAAAAGCACGCAACAGTTTTGTGTGTGGAGTCTCAATAGATTGATTCTAGTTGAACTTTTTAAATCTATTCCCATTCTACAAGTCAATTGTGACATCATGCATTTTTCCTTCTATATTGACATCCCCTCCCCCATCATCTTTTACAATATACAATAGAGGAGCAATAAAATAGAACCTGCTCACTCTTTTACCATGAAAGCAACAAATCAACAGCAGACAACTACTCTATAGACCACTGCTCTCTTCCACAAACAGCAGAACATATGGACAGCCATACATCAACATGTCCCCAAAGCCCAAGGAATGACACATTCTCCATTCTCCCCATTCCACCATAATACAGAGGTGCGAGAGTGGATGGCTGCAAATCACAGCCTAAGTGTCACTGTAGTAAGCTTTTCCTCAGGGCACTTGACCATGACGCTCTTATCGGCGAAGGAAGTGCAAAAATACACGACAAGCTGTGAAAGCAACACACACCCATTCACCCAAAGGCGTAGAGCTAGGAGTCATGTCCCCTTCTCAACTACTGTGCCAAAAGTAGCTGTTTTAACCACACTACAAATGAGCAGAAGCTTGAGGACAACCAGAAGTCTGAATTAGATAAAGTGTACAGGGGAAGCAAGTTTTGACGAGTTGAAAGCAACAAACACACACACATACACACACACACACACACACACACACACACACACACACACACACAAACACACATGCCTCAGTTCAGTGCATCTGTAGTGATTATTATGGCCCCTGGCCAGTCTTTCCAAGCAAACGACACTGAGGAACAATACTTTTCACAGACTCTTTCTTTGTTTAGGGGCATGCAGGGGGGTGTTAAAGACGAGATGCTGCAATGGTGCGTCCCGCAGCGATGCATTCATATCGTAAACCAAAATGAAAACATGGGAGGCATATCCGTCACAAAGTTATTAAAGCTCTCAGTGGTGCCTGTCACTCTAGTCCAAATAAGTGGAACACTGCCACCTCCAAGTACAGATACACACAGACAGTCCCTCTGGAGCATTAAGCAATAGATTCACCAAATTACAGATACGAATACACCACAACACAGCTACAGATAACTGATCAGTGTCAAACTGATCTTTACTTTCAATTCAGTTTTACAATAATGATTTGAAAACTGTATATTGGAAGGCTGTTCCACTGTGGGGTGGGTGGGAGGAATGGGGCAATATAATAATCGAAATACCATGATATATACTTGTAATATTAAAAAACTATAAATACATTTTGTTGGTATTTTGAATCCGAGCTCAGCAGTGGGTAGATAAACTATTTAGAAATGAGCCGTAAAAAGGAATTAATAAAAATAATTAATAAAATACCGTAACACGTAAAAACTCTACTTGTTACTGTGCAGTTTGAGATAATCTGATTCTTGTTAACGGGCCCTGTAAATATTTTTGTATGATTCTAGAGTGACTAATGATACTCAGGTATTAATAGTGATAACATCTCATCATTTAGCCCACCACTAATTCACGTAATATGCATCAGCACAGGACATCACGGAGGAGATTAAAACTGACAGTGTCAGGACACAGGACAGTGTCCAAGATTAAGTCAGTACAAATAGTACAGCGCTGTGATATCAGAGCAACGGCAGATAGAAGTCCCAAAAAAGTTCTCAATATTAAAAGAAACTTCTAAATAGACATGAAAACAAGAACATGAAATCACTTCTCACCCTACAGCAGACAAAGCATTCAGCCCTGTTTTAGACTGTATAAGTATCTAACCTCATAGTTAACCGTGGAGCTCACCTGTGTCAAAGTAGGCGCACGGTCCCGATTAACACACACAACTGTGTATTTTCTCTTCTCCGAGCAGCAGGTAGGAGCAGATCACAGCAGAGTAAAGATCATGTTCAACTGGAGCTGAGACTCCCACTGACAGGCAACAACAAGAGCAACATGCAACAGCTTTCAGCCTTTTAACAAACAGCCCACTTCTGCTGCCCACTATCAACTGTGCCAGTGATTTTCTTTTCAGGAGCCTTGCAGTCTCTCTCTCTCTCTCTCTCTCTCTCTCTCTCTCTCTCGCTCGGTCTCTCCCTCTGGGGAGTGATTTAGGATTTCCCAGACACACCCTCTTCGCTGGGCAGAATTTGAAGAGCCGTCTCACATACTGACTCGACTGGCCAGCCCCTGCCCCCCAGCTTCTGTCATTCAGTGTGTGTGTGTGTGTGTGTGTGTGTGTGTGTGGATATGTGGATATGCATGTCCTCCAATTACCATCCTCCATTTAGTTATACACACTTTCTCTTTTACACTTCCTGTCATCCAACAAAGCTAAGCTCCCATTAAACAAAGGCTCTGCCACTGATTAATGACATGTTTAGGAGTTGAATTAGTTCCACCACCTCGGATTGTAAGTTCAGAGACTAAGTCCAGCTAACACTAATGCAGAGCACTGGCTGAGAGCAAACTCAGGGTGTGTGCTAATAGAGCCTGTGTTGATCAGGTGGAGTGGGGGCAGACTGGTCTGGTTGTCAGTGGAAAGCACACTTTCCCCTCTCTTTGTCCTCAGATTCCTCCTCATTGTCTGCAAGACGATAACAAACAGTGCAGCGAGCGCTCCTTCCTGACTGCAGTCGGAGAGGAGGGCCAGGTGACTCCAAGCTTTTGTTTTGACTCCTTGTGAGGTCCCTAAAACCTCTGCTAGAACGATCAAATCTACACTTCAGAAAGGAGTGTGACAGTACAAACTTTCTCTATCACCATATCAGTCACTAAAATGATTTGGTTTTCAGATATTTCAGAAGTTTAGTGCCAGAAGTTTAGTGACACCAAAACAATAATAAAGTGTAAAATACAGCACTGGAAATAAAAAAGGGGCCACAATAAAAAAAGTAGAATAAAGCAGAATGAGGTGCTTGTGTAGGAATTCAACAGACACTAGCATGGAATGGTTGTCACACACAGAGATGCTTATTTAAAAAATATTTGCCTTAATTACGAGTAATTACTAATGCTTTATAAGAATTTAAGGTAAAATATGCTTATACATAACTGACCGAAGGTTTTGAGCCACCCCTAATTTCTTCACATTTTCTTACCAAATATCCAGACTTCCTGAAGGACGTTCAAAGACTCTTGTTTCCAGTCAAGTCCCTGAACCCGACCAGTTCCAGAGGTATGTTTTTTGTTTGTAAAGGTACACAGTGACCTACATATGGATGATTCAAGCAGCAACAGGATAATTCCAGGTGATCATGTGGTGATCATAGTACTGGTAGTCCTGAATGCTGAGTGGTTGGAACACTTTTATATTGGTACACTGTATTTTAGGCACTTTGAGCCTGTTACAATACGGAATGATTCCATTCCTTTAATCTACATTATTTAATTTCATTCAATATGCTCAATATGCATTTTTGCACGAGCAAGGTGATTCAAAGCTAAATATAAAGGAATGAGGGCTGACTTAGGACATTTTATTACAAGTATTACAGTATATTGATGACACATTTTTATTCAGTATTTTGCATAATTACATACATTCCACTTTAATTAAAATGTAATGATGTGTAATTATGTTTTAATGTAAATTTATCACCAGTGCCTCTAAAGTTTACAGTTTGTGCCCATGTTATTCTCACACTTGCTCCACAGAAAAGCTATTTCTCTTCTTTCATTGTTACTTAACAAGTCATTAGTGACTAAAAAGTTATCAGAATCATGATTAAAAGCTGAAACAATATGATTAACTTTGAATTTATTTGGTGGCATATAATTACAAATGATAATTGTCTTTTCCCTTGAGACCAAACAGTGGCTGTACAGGCAGACGGTGGCAGATGGAAAACTGTACATTTGGCCTTCGATGAATCTGCTTAAGTTACACCACGCACCTGCTTAGACTCCACACAGTCTCATTACTCATAATTCATCTGTGTCAAAAGGAGACATGCATGAAAGTAGAGATTATTATCTGATATAGACACCACACAGGGTTGATTTTATCAAGTTTTTTTTTTCTGTGAAGGCATGCAATTAAATCCAAAGTGCCTCTTTCTAATGTGACACCGTCTATGAGTGATGTGTATTATGGCCGGAGTAGAGCTGAGATGATGAGGCTGACAGTACAGCTGGTGTCCGGTTCCAAAGCAGTCCAATCCTTTCTGACCCTGCCCGTCAGTGACAGAGCTCAGATCTCTCTCTCTCTCTTGCTCCCTCCCCTTCCTCTCTCTCTCTCTCTCACTCTCTCTCTCTCTTTCTCTCTCTCTCTCGATCTGTCTATCTCAGTCTCTGTCCTTCTTTCTGTCTCTCACTCTTTGTCTTTCTTCTCTTTCTTTCTCTCACCCTCTCCTTATGTCTTTCCCTCCCTCCCTCTTACTCTCTTTCTTTGTTTCTATCTCTGTCTTTCTCTCTGTCCCTGTCGCTGTCTCTCTCTCAGTCTTTTTCTCACTATCCCTCTCTATTGCTTTCTTTCTCATTCTCTTTCTCTCTCTGTTTCTCTCTGTCTGTCTTTTTCTTTCTGTCTCTCTTTCTTTCTCTCTCTATCACTCCCTTTCTCTCTGTCTCTCTCTATCTCTCTTTTTCTCTCTATCTTTCTCAGTCTCACTCTCTTCATCCCACTAACTTTCCTCTTCCTTTCTCTCTGTATCTCTCCCTCGTTAGTCCAATTCATGTTCAGACAGCTTTTTTGGCATGACTGGTTTGAGCAATATGCTTGAGCAAAAGTACAGTAGTTTCAAACTGTGTGAAGTAATAGAAGTCAGAATTGCAATAATAATCATAACAAGATTAGCAACAGCAACAACAACAATAATAATATTCTTCACCATATGAAAGTGCCAGTTGGCCTTTACTCTGTGTGAACACGGACCAGTAGAATGTTTTTATATGCTGCATTTGGAAGGTTTGGGTATGTTATTTGATAAACACAAACACACACACATTCACATTCTCTTGCTCAAAGTTTTATCAGCATCTCAGAACACTCTACTGTAAAACCATCTTCACAGAGACAGTTTTCCTCTTGACGCTGACGATAAGCATATCAACAAGACATATTTGTTTATTCTGGATGGGGGCACTGATAGTGATCAGTGGAGTTATAGTGAGCAGCGTGTAAGTCATTGCTCCTCAGGCAGTGATGTGCTGCTACATGAGATATGTTTGGATATTTCTTAATTTGTTTTGTTCCGTTTCAGTTAATATGAATTTCTCCATCTGTCTGTCTGTCTCTGTATATCTAGTCTTTCATCTGATAAACGGCACCTCCTACTGCATCTGAAGTCAGAGCCAGTCTGCCTGACCACCCCACCTGTAACCCTCCCCCCACAGCATGGGAGACTCTGGGGGAGGGGTACAGGCACTCCCCTCCCAGAAGGGGTTCAGAGGATTGTGGGGCCATGCTCTCCCCACAAATGAGTTCTTTCTAAGCTACAGTTGATAGGTTTGCCAAGCTTCACAATGAGAAATTGTATATATTATAATTTCTGAATGTGTTATTTAATCAATTTGTATAAAATTTGTTTTATGTGTGACAGCTTAGCTTACAATATTCGGACACAGCAGAGGATGTTTGTAAAGGGTTGAGCAAACATTAGCATAGAGTCAGGCTTGTTGTTGTTTTACTCTGTTTGGTTGTGATTAGCTACAGCAACACAGCCCAGCTCACTAGCGTAGCATTTTGAACGCACTCTTCTGTTCCAGCTCTAAATTGAATCGTATTTTTGTCAACATTCTGTATTGCCAGTCAAACCTTGCAACAGGAGCTATAAAATAATGCTTTTGTGGTTTGAGCCAATAGTATTGGCATGGTGTATTTTATTACTTGGAGTTTTTACGTTCATTTTTATCATGCAGATTAAACAGTCAATACAAGCCATACCAATGACAAAGCAGATAGTGTGTGTTCAACGAACATCACAGATGATAGACTAGGCTGTATAAAGGGCTATTTACAAGATGCCAAGACCAATTTTCACAAACATAGACGGGAATTACATTAAGCTTTTTCGTATCAGATTTAAAATGTGACTTTTCATTGGCATTCCATAATAATATTTGAGTCGTCGTCCATAATTATATTAAGATGCTTTATGCTGGCTACTCCTCTGGATTCTCCCCATCATTCATTTGCCCTGAGTCAAAACTTTGATCTGTAATCTGTTCTGAGTAAGTCATTTCTACTGCCTAAGGCTTCACTTAAGGTCCTGTAGAGCACCCATTTCTCCTACACACAGTTCCTATGCTCTTTATCATCATCTAACTCTTTCCCTCTCCCTCCTTCTGTTTTCATTCCAGGGAATGTACTCATCGTCTTGCTTTCCTCCACCACTCTGCCCAAGGCTGAAGGAAGGAGCAGTTTATCTGTACAAAATGTAAACTGTGCAGACAGTCTGTGTTTTTCAGAAATGCCTTATTCCATGCCTCCAGTAAACCAGCAAAGAAACACTTTTCCAAAATGATTCTCATTTCCTACTAAAAGTGAGAAGTTGAGGAAACTTGATGAAACCACATTTGCAGGCATAGCTATTAAAGTCAGAGAATAATTATATCTTTAAGTGTTTGCAGGCATAGTAACTGCATACTACAAACATTATAAAAGTTAATTATAACAAAAAAGCAAAAAAGCATGTGACCTTTACTGTACACCATAAAAATGCTGGTTCTTTGGAGGAATGCCATTTTGGTTTCTGGAAGAACATTTTAATTGTGTTTTCTAAAAAACTGGCCATTGAACGGTTATTTAGGGCAGTGTAGCACGACCTTGCTCCTGGAAGCCCACTAACCTGCGTATTTGAATGTTTTCCCAGCTCGCAACACACTTGATCCAACTTACCAGCATATTAACAACCCGTTACTGAGTTGGAACGGGTGTGTTAAAGCAGGGAAAGCACTTAAATGGGTGGCATAGTCGGCCTCCAAAGGTGGGAGCTCGGAGACACAGTGAACAGAAACTTGTTCTTTCTAACACCTTTATTTTTAGCCATGTGTTGCCCTATGTTTAGGCCTTTGCCGCTTCAAAGTATGACAGGGTAACTGTCCATCATGGCCAGTGCTTTCCAGAAAGGAACTAATGGCAGCTCACATGATGAGCATTACTGAGCATCATCTGCTTTACTCATGTTAGTGGTCCTGTCATCAAGGGTCTTCCCAGCCTATACATTTCCTAAGCAGCCATGGTGATGGACAGAAAACCATCAGAACCTATATTTAAAAAGGTATTCCATGGCTAACACACAGTCCGACTGAACCTAGTAGGCTATCTTCTATTCACTGTATTCTCAAATGCAGATCCAGAAACTGGAGCAGCTTTGTGAGCGTGCCCTGAGGTCCTCCCTGTGCTGTAAAAATGATGGATGTCAGTGTCAGTGAATTGGCTCAAGAGCAAACATACTAGCTAGCTGACGTGAGCCTAATTCATCCATGACCTTAGCTAGTTCATGGTCATTAACCATTGTTTGTGAAGACTAATAGCCCCCATCCACAGGTGATATTTTGTCAAACACATAAAATGGGTTAATGAAAGTAGCTGGAATGGCCCTTATGGAAAGGCAATGACTGTTTTATAGCCAAGCTATCATCAGCTGAGATGAACGCTTTCTGGACGTGTTGGATTTACAAACACGCTTTGGTATTTTTTTTAAAGGGCACACGCAGAGCCTCTAACTCCAGGAGTGCAGTCTGTTTATGTTTGGCATCCTGGCAGAGAAGAAAAGATCTGGAAGTGCCACAGCAAGAGTGCTTTTATTCTCACACCCTGTGTGACAGTGAAGATGAGAGGAAGCCACAAGTCCAAAGAATATCCCGGGAAAAAACATGGAGTAAACACACGGTGTACTCTTTTGGGATGACATTTCTCATAGATTCTGTCAGTTTTTTTCTGGATTCTAACTGTGGCTGACTAGTAAGTGTAAAAAAAGTATGACAGAAATTTTGTAGCACAAGTAGAGATTTTGCTGGTGATTAGATTAGTAATTGTGGCATCTACCACTCATATTCCACTTTAAAAAAAATGTCAAACAGTAAAAAAATGACTGCATGAACAATAACATACAGAGAGCCTTTCAACAATGATAAAATAATACTGTTTAGGTGTCATAGATTTCATTAGACTTGACAATTTAAGCATTTGACATATTCTTTGCTGCAGTTTCATGGTTAATTCTTCAGTGAAGCCTGATTTTGAATATTGGTGGCTGAATCACTTGGTTTGTGTATCCTTATTCCGTGAAATTGACAAAAATGGCCCTGAATGTTAATGGCTCCACCAGAGAAGGAAATCTGTTTATCATGATTTTACCTAGAGATACCATTTATTATTGACATTGCAAACTAATCACTACACCCATTCATTACGAACGTCATTTCAATAAAATGATTAATTCAACTATTAACGTTTATGCTAAAGCTGTAATGCAATTGATGTGAAGGCTATGACATTCCAGCTACTACTAAGTACACCAACCAAGTACTGAATATCCAAATATACCCAGTGAAACATATTTTCCCAAACAAAACTACTCAAACAACATACTGAAAACTTCCAGTTTCTGCACCAGCAAGACCAAGATTAAACAAACCATCCATCTCTAAATGCAGGCTGTGGTATTGACCTTCCAGCGGTTTATCTAGGTCTTGTGTAGGCAGTGCGCAAAGACTGCCACTTATACTGACAAATCTGCAATCTGTACTAATAGTAGGGCAGGCAGCATGCCAAGTGACCCCTTAATGGTACACTTCACATTCTGGCAGCCGCCTCTGAGACGCTCAGATGTCATCCAGCAAAGACAACAGCAAGTAGCGCACACACACACACACACCTATTTTAAATCAATCTGGATATTCAGCCTGACTTTGAATAGTCATCTCTCATTGAATGTTTTAGACACTTGAAGCATTTTAAGGAATTTGGTCAGCAAATCAAGGTTCCCTAAGTCAGACTGGAACTGCTTAACCATAGTTTGACACTAATACAGCAAATCACATAAGGACACTAATGCATAAGCAGTACTTTAGTTGCAGAAATCCAACAAATACAGGTTGATAAAGCCAACAAAATGCAGCTGTATTAAACGTGAATACATTACTGTTGACAGTTGCCTGTATCTGACAAATGATATGCAGTATATGCAGTATTTTACAATGGCTAGTAAATCAAATTAGGAGCTGGATCTACCTGCCCAATTACTGACTGCATAAGGTGTAATGAGCCTAAGAAAATGGGCAAAAAAGTTAGACATAAAATCTAAGGGGCATTTAAATGAATATGTCTTAGATTAGTACAAAATAAATAAAAAAATTTCAGTGCCATTTTTGCTTTGAGTGAGAGAAAATGAGAAATAATGTTGAATTTTTGGCCTCTGAACCTGATTATTTTGGACCTCCGAATAATGTTTTACACAGGATGCCAGAAGAGGTGGAGTAGCTTTCAGGATGAGCTGTAAAAGGTGTGGAAGCCAATTCTGTTCGGCCTCCTGCTGACACTTCCAGCAACAATAAGTTAGTGGCTCTCAAGTGTGGGCCAGTGATTGAGGTCATTGGATATTCATCACAAGTGTTCTAAAATGTATTATGGTGTTTTGGCAGATTATGGTGAGTCAGTGTAGAATCGTAGTGCTATTTAACTTTATCTTGTAATACAGAAATGTTTAAGATATGAAAACTGAAGATAAGAGAAAGAGCAGGAGGTCCCCTGTTCCAGACATTCAGAGTGCACTGATTCATTCAGTATGTTTGTGCTGTAGTATATCAGTGGAGCACAAACTGTGTGTAACACTCAAAAACAAGCTTGAGCTTGTTAGTTTGTTGTATGTGTGTGCGTAAGTGTGTCTTCACATGTCGGTGTTAAACTTAATTACACACAGGGAACATTAGCCCTCAGGCTGTGGTATCTGTGAGGCTTGGGGCCCGTCTGAGACGGCTTTTAAAATCTACTGGTAAGTCCAATCGTGTGCCGGCTTCTTCTTTACACAGCTTACACAGCAGTTTGTGTGTGTGTGTGTGTGTGGGCGTGTGTGTGTGGGTCTTCATGCGTGCTACACACTACAAGTGGAAGCAAGCACCTGCATGACACTCTATATGTAATGACGGTAAATGTGGGCATGTTCTGTGTTGCTGTGTGTTTTCTGAGCAGTGATGCCTGCTCCACTCTTATCTGCACTTGGAATTTCAGCAGTGCTGCAATATTCCATTCTGGTATCTTTTGTGATTCCAAGGTGACTCCTAAAATCCAAGTGAAACATCTAATTACTCTTTTCTCTGAATTCTCAGGAAGATAAGCTAATAAGAACACATACAGCCTAAAAAAACACACACGCATGCACACGCACACACACATGCCTCTGTTCTGCATTCCTACATTTTTGCATACTTAACTCCACTGATGGGATACAGTATGTAATTTTACTGTATTCATACAAAACTACAGCTGTTGACTACACAAATTGTTGTCTTGTCCTGTTGTTTTGTTTTCCTTTTGTTTGCAATCTGTGTATTTTGTCCTGTCTGTGCTTTTGTACTGTCTGTCTTCTTTTGTCCTGTCTGGCTTCCTGTAGTTTCAATTCACTCTTTGTATGTGGTTGAAATGAAAATAAAACTTCTAGATTTCACACACACACACACACACACACAAACACACACACACACAAACACACACTCACACGCACACACAAACACACAAGGAACACACAAGGAACTTTGTGTTGCAAGGGGTTAAAGTCCTAAAAGGACCAATGGTCCAGGGTCAAGGATCCAGAAGCGTTTTCTCTATGCTATCTAGGCATTCAGCCCAGTGAGCTCTCTACACATTCAATCTTACACATAAGATTAACCACCAACTTAATTAAGATGTGACAAGAATCAACCAATCCATTTTGATTTACAAAGGGTGTGAACCATAAACATCTCACTCTAGGCACTCTGGAAGTCCTAAAAACCTCCCTGACTGTCCCACAAGGTCCAATATGTGTTAACATCTGTTATAACCTACAGGTACACATGTTTAATCTATATTATCAGAATCCCTTAAGGGTACATCTTGAAAGCTATACCATCATAAAGGAGTTTTTCTCCTCATGTACGAGCAAAAGTGAACTAAAAGATCTAGCATTAATAGTCAGTTTGCTACTGAGTAATGTATTATATTGCACTATTGTTATTTATTAAGATAGAACACCTGAATTAAAATGAGTTGTTTTATTTGATTCAAATATGTGCATAAAAAGGCAAAAAAAAAAACAACAACAACAAGAGTATGTAGAGAAATGCTCCCAATTATGGGATAAATCCAAGTAAGTAGGCAGCTAATGCTGACAGGAAATAGCTCTAGTTTTTTTGCAGACTAACTGGTATGCCGGTGTCACATTTAAAATAAAAGCTTTAGTTTAAATTGCAGGGCAGCTTAATTCTCATTATAGCAAAACAGACCAAGCAATGAAAATGTCCAGATTTTCGAAAAGTATTAGCTAGCCTAACCTATTAGTCTATTAGTACATGTTCAACAGGCCTACTCCACAAATCCTGTATACATTCCAATAGTTGGTTTAGTTAACTAAATCCTTGTTGATGTAATTCTATAATCTTCTGCCCTCAAGGTCACTAAGTGAAGTGTTGTCTGTTGGTGGGACGGAGCCTGAGGTCTTGTCCCAAAGCCACACAGCCTCACTGTGTCTCAGTGTTGCACCCTGACAGTCATAGGCTGCCCAACAAAAACAAAGGAAGAAAAATATAGAGGCAGATCATGGAGTTGACATAGATAGAGAAGAAGAAAGAGCACCAGTGAACCAGTGACACAGCCCAGCCAGAAACAACATGCAGATAGAGATGATAACACCTGCTTTTGTTCTGCCAGTCTGTGATTTTTGGGATAAAACGTGTTTGTGTGGGAACATGTGCATCTGAGGGAGAATACGGGAAAGAGAGTGTGTCGGGAGGGAGAAAAATGTAATGATTCAAAGTAATCATTCAATAATAATACGTATGGTTAAAACCTAAATAAAGAGCCTAGGGTTCAGGAGGCTAAACTAGAACAGAGAGTTGGGACTGGAGCAGAGGCCTGTTGTGTTTTGTCTTCTCAGCAAGCCTGGACAGGATACTGACCTCTTTTGGTCTCCCTCTCCCGCAGGACCTGAATGCTGGAGAGGATGTGGATGCGATGGAGTCGACTATGAACCCCTAATCCCAACAGGTCTATCTCTGTGATGTGCAACAGGTCCTGCAGAGAGAGAGAGAGAGAGAGAGAGAGAGAGAGAGAGAGAGAGAGAGAGAGAGAGAGAGAGAGAGAGAGAGA
>JBBMFX010000016.1:9662288-9691969 GCA_037832545.1 Rhabdalestes septentrionalis | reverse complement strand
TGAGGGATGGATGGGAGATGAAAGACTCAGGGACTGGAAGTGGGATTAAATTTGAACATAACACAAAAAGGAATGTGCATGTTTAAAAAATACCTCAAGATTGCACTAAAAGATTTTGATGCGGCTGTGTTTATTGTTTCCAAGTTTAAGTTATTGTTGTGTTGTATTGTTGTTAAGTTTAGTTTTTGCTATTTAAGTTTATATTTATATTTAAGTCATTATTCAATAAGTGGCAAGTTGAGAAATTTTGTGTATGTATCTGTGTTATTAGTGTGATATTTGACCTCCAATAGAGAGGGAAACGTTCAATTATTGGGCAGCATATATCGGCCATCGGCTGACCCTGACTCCAAAATATCGGCATCGGCATCAGCTACTGAAAAGCCCATATCGGTCGACCTCTTGTTATTACTGCCAATTAATTACACTAAATATTCTCATATCAATTCAAGGACAAAAAAATAAAATGTGTTTTGATAATTGTTGTTGAATGATTCACATAAATAAAGTGAATTCTCCTCCTAAATGTGCGTGTGTTTTTTTGCTATATTTATGAAGCAGAACAGGTTTTGGACATGTATTGTAACTGGAAGCTATTATTAAAAACAATTGTTAATGATTTGTCATGAAAAAACTAGCTAAAAAAAATAATTGAATCAGTTATTGAAAAATGCAGCCACCGGCATAAGTTGGAATTGGGTGGTCTAACCAGCTACCAGCTACCATGTTCCAAAAAACAGCTTGAGCTAGTCATGCTGGATGACCAGCTTGCGAGCTATTTTTTTCCTGTAGGGACTACACTGTTACATGCAGCGAAATTGTAACTCTTCAAAAGGTAGCATACGTTTGCGTTTTGGCATTTAGGATATAAATGTGCCACGTCATGGTGATCATGCCTGGTTTATAGTCCATACCTCGGTGCCAGGGCTACGGGATGACTATTCAGAATCCATTCTGGAGTGGAATCCACTCCAGGTGTTGCGAGGTGCCTGGTCCCGGCGCTGGGGGCGTGCTGCTGCTAGTCTCGCTGGTCCTGAGTGGAGTGGGAGCTGAAGTGCAGAGTCATTTCCAAAACCAGGGACCGGGGCTTACGGGGCCATACTGAGCTTCCCCAACAGACTGAACACATTCCTGCGATTTTATCTTATTATTGTGAAATCCGGGTGAAGATGGATCCTCACGTCTACGCGAAGATGTTACTGGATCACGCCACGACTCTGAACCTGCACACAGGGAATCTGGTGAACCGGAGTCGGCTCAAGAAGAAATGCCCTTCTTCTCAAAGTGAGGAGGTAAAGCAGCTTTCCAGCCCCCAGATCTTGCTTTTTAGTCGCAGACTCTATTTTTAAAAATACAATTTGCACCGTGTGTTATTTGTAATTGCGTAAGTGTGTGTGTGTGTGTACATATATGTCTCCTCCGTGACGTCATCGCAAGGCTGTTCTCGCATGTTTGACAGTCTGTTAGCTACATTAGGCCAAATCCTGGACGGGACACATCACCCATCGGTTGTTTTATCACATGGAAGCACAGCAGGGTTAATCGTAATGTATATTAGGTTTTACAGAGTTGGGCTGAAGTTTCTAACAAGTCTAGTTTGAGGTTGGTGAGAGGCTGAGTCTGCACCTGCGAAGCTCTCCGGCATGCAGGTTCCACAAACTCATACCTGTTCAAATTACACCGCAAGTTCCATAACCCATGCCCAGGGGTCTTTCAGAGACCACTCTCACCATTCACCTCCATTCAGCCAGAACCTCACTCATACCCACTCTGATCCTATATGCGCATAGGTATTTGGGCGACCATTCCACCAACAGGGACCTGAATTATATTGCATTCAAATACATAGATTTTAAGGTGGAGTTGGTCCCCCCTTTGCTGCCTTCAAACTTCATATAAGGCGTTCCACAAGATCTTCGAGTTTCTGTGAGAATTCGTGCCGAAGAGCATTTATGAGGTCAGGCATTGATGAGAAGGTCTGGCTCACAATCTCAGTTCCAGTTCATCCCAGCAGTGTTGAATGAATTCGAGGTCAAGGCTCTGTGTGGGCCAGTCAAGTTCTTCCACAGTGAACTCATCCAACCATGGCTTCATGAAGCTTGCTTTGTGCACTGGGACACAGTCGTGCTGTAATAGAGAATGGCTTTCCTCAAGTTGTGTCCACAAAATTGGAAGCACGGTGTTGCCCAAAATGTCTTGGTATGCTGATGCATTAAGATTTCCCTTCACTAGAAGTAAGGGTCAGCTGATTTCCATATTGAGGTGTGTCCCAATACTTTTGTCCATATATTGTACTTGTTCACGGAAAGTGGATCAGCAGGAATTGGTTAGTAGGCAGAGCAGACAGACAATTGTCAGCTGCTCTCTTTCGTGTCCTCTTGCAGTTTTTAAGGTATTGCTGGTGTTAGGCAGGGATAGTAATGGGTTAAACTCACATATTGGAATGAACTGCACAGTGACAGAAGTTTCTCTACTAGAAATCCCTTTTTTAGTTTATTTGTGGCCCCTTAATGTCTGATAAGGAGCATCGCATTCACACCATACATTCTAGGGGTCAATAATGTACTGCTACATATTGCTACTGTGATGCTTTTCAATATAGAAAAGGCCAAGTATAATCACTTTTCTGAAATCAAAAGGGCTTGAATTAGGTAATTACCAATGAAGTTTCAAAATGTCCCTTCCTGCATTTATACAGTCCAGATATGGAATCCAAGCCACAGAAATCAACACATATACATCTATCTCTTTCTGCTTATAGCAGTTTAGCCTCACCTGTTCACACTGAAGTTCTAAGGGGTGTTTTATTCCCCTTTCTGCCTATTGAATGAGCTTGTTTACATATATTAGTGTTAAATCCAGCCTGTTTAATTTTAACAGATAAGCAAGCATTGGAAGATGATCATTTAGGTGTGAATTACGATGAGTTATGAATTGCATTTTTGGTACATACACAGACAAATGTCATGGAAAATGTCTTAAGCAAACTCCTCCAGGATCAATGAAGTTATCTGATTCTTTTCTGAATATGAAAAAGAAGAAAAAATTCGATAATTTTACTTGTTAGATTACATTAAACACCTCAGTTCATCACATCATTTACTAGCACACCTGGAGCTGTGATTAGTCACCCTGTCGGAAACACGGATTGGTTAGAGGCTCTTTTGCAGCCTTCTGTGATGTCATTGTTGTGATGTCAGTTGCGAAATATCACTATTGCAAAAAGAATAAGCAGGTAATGTGCAGCTATGCTATTAATGAAAAAAGTTCCTTGATCTGAAGTTTTGATATTTTTTGCAATTTACTGAACCATTTAAAAAGTTGGAGTGGTTATTTGTCTTTACTGATGATTCTATGAAGAATATCCTTTAGCAGGCTGCACTTTTATCTCATCAGCTCTCACTAATCCATGTTTGGGGCCACAAGTCAAGACAAAGCATTGTTTATTGTCCTTCAGCCATAAACACAGTACACACTGAAATGAAGCAGCATTCCTCTGGATCATGGTGCAGCACATACACAGAACACGAGTATATACAAATATATAATATGACCTTTTTTTTCTCCACAGCTTCAGGACTGCATCAGAGCAACACTTAGCGAGTGGTTTGCAGTGATCCCACCAACAACTGAATCAGTAAGTGTTTGCACTGCATACACACCCACACAATGTAAAGAAACCTTGAGAAATAGGTAAGAATGGCACTTTATCACGTGTGAAAGAGACCTGAAAATCAAGTTGCTGGCGGCAGAATGTTGGGGGAGGTATGGCATAACCCTCATATCTCTGGCACACTGGACTGATTAATGAAAGTGTTATAGAGATTACTACAATATTGCGTCCGATCACTCACTGGATGCAGAAGCACATGTGCGCTGACGCAGGTTTGCGTGACTGTGTTTGATGGAAGCCAGCTTTCCTAAACATTTAGGTTTGTGCAGCTCAAGTTGATCCAAATGTTGAAAGCATTCTTGTCACAACTGATAGATGTAGTCAGGCCCAATAACGGTCAAGTTTATCGACCTCAAAGTCTGCAGTGATGAAAGAAAACTGTCATGGTGATCATTCATGGCAAGTTAGCTTAAATAAACAGCGTGGGCTGCGGGCTCCATCCTGCAGCGCTCAGCAAATCTGCCCCTGTCTGCTTCATGAGAAGAGAGTGCTGGTCTTAACTCGCACAAAGCTACGGCTTATTGAGGCTTTCCTCTACTGCAGTCTGGCTATGCGGCCTCAAGTTTTTACACGCACCGAGAAAGGACCAGGAAGGAGTAAAACGATAGCAAAAACATGTACTGAGCTTAGTGTCAAAGGAGTACATTTTTTGAGTAACATCCTGGCAGTTTTTGAGGCCTGCTTCCACCTCTTTAAGTGCCTGTCATGTCCTTTCTCAGCTTTGTTTCTGTTTGTCTGCTCCAGGAATTGCCCAGCGTCTTGGATTGCACAATCCCACAGAATACAGAGGCCATCACGCCGGAGGAGAGAGAGGAACTGAAGGTTTCTGGTGGGGGTTCTCTGCCTTTGACCTATGCAGAAATAAAGACTGCATTTGTAGCCTGTTTATGCCCCCATAGTGCACTGCCATCACATGCTCTGTTCTTCTTTCCTCAGTCAAGCTGTTTCTTAGTGAGTCTGACTATTCATCCATCAGAAATGCAGTGGACATGGGTGAGGACCAGCTAAAAGTGTATTTGAAAGAAAATAAATAGCAATTTTGAAACTGGGCACTTGGGACTCTTAAGTTACTGTATAAACACAATAAACCGTAAGGCAATATGAATGTGATACTAGGCTGAGAAATATAATTGAAAATATATTGCCAGTGTTACAATTTTTTGGACTAGAGAACGTTTGATTGTACCTTTTAAATACTGACGCAGCTTCTGTCCCTTAAGCCAGGTAATCAGATTTTGAAGTATTGTGATGTATAGCATGTATCGAAGTACTGCAGAGTTATTTCTGAGTTGCCGTCTATGTTGTTGTGTCTCTTTTGTCCAGCGTGTGTGTCGTTAGGCGTATCTCAGTTGGATTCGGTGATCATAGCGCCTCCTCCACTTCCGGAGGGTGAGACTCTGACCCTGGCCCACCTGCAGCCTCTGTGGGAGGAGCTAGAGGGGCTTGTTCAGAGCCAGAAGGTTGCAGCTATCGGGACCTCAGACCTGGACAAAACTCTGCTTGAGCAACTCTATAACTGGGCCCAGGTAAGACCAGGAAATGCTGGGAATCTACAGTATGACTTTAACTTTCGTAATATTAGGTCATATCAAGAGAGCAGAGATAACAGCAGTTGCTGTGAGAGGGCTTGAAGTAGAAGGATGAGAACATTGATCGTTTCATAATATGATACCAATGATTTTATTATTATCACAGTACAGTTCAAATTAACTAAAAAGTATAAATACACAAACATTTCACCCCGGGACTTAACATTCTTGTAATTGTGGATTACATTTAAAAAAATCAAGTACAGTTGAAAAATGTATGAAACTTTCACCAGTACTCTTCTAAGGTATTTTGATGTATCAGTGATCTATGTTCCTGCCCAGGCTGATTTTCCTTCCAGCCAGGCCTGCACAATATACACAAAGTATTACTATCATGACCACCCTGCTACATATTTCAGTTGCAGTGCCGTTTGATAAATTGAAGAGCCCTTATGTTAATCCCCATTCATAGAATGAACCTTTTTTCAGATCATGTTTTGTAATGTTATACAACACATTTACGTAAATCTCCTGATTCTGCCTACAGCCATTTGTTCCACAGTTCTAAAGTATCACAATACAATCACAGTCCACAAAAATAAACATGTAACATGTAGAATATGGGGAATTTAAAGATGCTGCAATTCATCGAAACGTAACACTCACCCTGAGATATGATTGGTCAGATGAAATCAGCTGTACATCTGCTTAATTGGAATGAAATCCTGCAGCAACCTAAGCCTTCTCTGACTGCATTAGACAACCCCACAGAAAGCTGTTTACTGCTGGATCTCCATAATCATATGGTTATTGGTATTAATACAATAATAAAAAACCTGAAAGCAGTATAATTTAATATTAAACAACAGTCTGTCACTATAAGCCCCCGCTGTCCCATGAGTGATGTGGATCTTTATTCTCTGCAGGTGAAACCCAGCAGTAACCAAGTGAACCTGGCCTCCTGCTGTGTGATGCCTCCAGACCTCACCGCGTTCGCCAAAGAGTTCGACATCCAGCTGCTCACACACAATGACTCTAAAGGTGCTAGGGATTTCCACCCTCCTTCTTATCTTTTATACAGCCTTGATAAGCATGTGTCGTTGTAAGATATAATGGTGCTGTTTGTTTTGGAATGGGTGAAGGGCTTTTTACCCAAGAATAGTGAACGACAAGCATTTTGAGGCTGATCTTTTTTTGTGCTGACTAACTGCTTTTTAGGGTGGCCGTGAAGTGCAAACCACACCAAATAAATTACTAAATACAACAACAAATGTAGAAACACAACAAATTGAAAAGCACAGCAAAAACACAAAGAAACACAAATACAAATGGGGAATCAAAAAATAGAATTAAGGAGCACAAAATCAAATTGAGAATCACAAAATCAAATTAAGAAGTACAAAAACAAAATTGTGTATCACAAAAACACAATTGAGAAGCACAAAACAAAAGACGAATCACAAACACAAAACTGAGAAGCACAAACACAAAAGACGAATCACAAAAACAAATTGAGGAGCACAATTACATTAAGCACTCCCAGAAAGGGTAGGTACCAGTAAACAAGAGACATTTAGTCAAAAGTATAGGGACACGAGTTTTTAGATCTCGGATTGCCGGGGCTATTATAGAAAACAAGGGGTCTTTGGAAAGGTCTCATTAACCCTATCTAACTGTGAAGTTTCAGGGAGAAGGACTGAAGTATTCAAGGGCCAGGTGAACATTTCCTGAATCAAAATATTCTCGAATAGCGAGAGCTACGTTTGGGTCACGGTAATGTTCATGTTTGGAAAAATGCACCACATGCAGAGTAACTTTCGGTTCCAAAGACAAACAGTGCAGTCGTCCAATCAGTGATGTCTCTTGTTGCTTACTGATACCTACCCTTTCCGGGAGTGCTTAATGTACTTGTGCTTCTCAATTTGTGTTTGTGATTCGTCTTTTGTGTTTGTTATTTGTCTTTTGTGTTTGTGCTTCTCAGTTTTGTTTTTGTGTTTCTTCTTTTGTTTCTGTGATTCTCAATTTTGTTTTCCGGCTTCTTACTTTGTTGTGTTTCTCAATTTGTTGTTGTGTTTAGTAATTTGTTGGTGTGGTTTGCACTTCAGGGCCACCGTAGCTTTTAACCCAGCTGGTGACAAAAAACAACAAAAAAAAGACGACATCCACCAGTTTGATGCACAACACAATTAGCATATGTTTTCAACAACAACAAAAAAACCACTTTATGGATCCTGGAGGAAATTGCTTATGTTATGACTGTGAGGACACACAAAGACAAGAAGAGTATTGTAGAATAATATAATAGAATAAATCCAATAAAAAATCTAACATGAATATACCCTGTGCTATATACACAAATGCTGTATATAAATACTATAGATAAGCAACACAGTTAAGTGAAATCTAATGACACAGAAGTGGTTAGTGCATAATCACATCTAGTCGAGAAGTAGCTATTGAGCCTGTCACCTTTGGCTTACTAGGGGCTCAGACCTTGACTCTAAAGCTGCTTTGTGACAACTTGGTTTTAAAAAGTGCTATATAAATAAACTTGAATTGAATTCAGAAAGGTGTTGCACAAAATGATTCAGTGATTCAGCACCCAGTAGATATGCAGTTCATACAAGTCTGACCATGTGTCTTGCAGTTTGTAACCCTGTGTGCTGTGTTTGTGTGACTGTGTGCAGAAATGATCAGCACAGAGGGCTTTCAGGAGGCGGTGCAGGAGAGCGGTAAGGACCTGCAGGTGGCAGACTGGAGGCTGGACTGGGTCTTGCGCTACTCCATCATCGTCAAGAGCCGAGGGATTATCAAAGCCAAGGGTTACCTCGTTCATGCTAAAAAGATCACCCAGTAGAATGTCCCGATACAACAGGACTGGGGTGGCCACATTCAGCCCACCTGATTTATGAGATTTACAAAAATAGATTTTAGCTTGCAACTGTAAAGATCAATTAAATATATGCGTGATTTTTTTTATTATTTCTTCCTGTATTTTTGCCCTGGATGGTGGAAATATAGCTGACTCTTGGCCAACCTTGACCAATATTTTTTGCGCTTCACCTCTTAGATTTGAATGGGAAGTTGTTATTTAACCTTTGTATCATACTCCTCTGGAGCCTGTGGTATGTTAATGATTTTACATGATGTAGATAACTGACAGCGAACTAACAGAGCTTATAAATGCTCAGATCTCATGCTCGGATTCATTCAAGTGCCTCGATTAGTCATGTATTTTTGTCAGTGAACTTCAGACATGCATTTGTCAACACTATAATGGCATACAACATGAATCAGAAGGTTTCTACACATTAAGGAACGTGGAACCATACATTGTTTTACAGAGTGAATGATTTGTTGAGGACAGAGACCTTGTAGAAATGAATAATTCCAAAACTTTACTTAGAATGAATTTTACAGAATGGATTTTAAGATAGTTATATTGATTTATTTTTTTGTTTAGGTGTTTAAGGCGTTTTTCAGGATTGCTTGTTCTGTGTCATTTACATAAAGTTCAGCTAACCCTAAAACATGTCATAGATATGTGGCTATGTTTCATTGACACATTTTTAAAAACATTGCTTCCCTGCCTAAATGCTCGAGCGAGATCTGAAATATTGAATGCATACCCGTGGACATGCTGTAGGCATGCATTACGTGAAACAGCATGTGTATATTGTATATATAAAAACACTGGAAAATTCCACACTTGAAGGAAAGAAGTAAAAAAAATTTCTGATATCAAGTTTGATTGTCTGAAAATATCTATATTTTTACATATGTTTATTTATTCAGCATAATTGCAATTTGTATTTGGGTCCAGATTGAAGATCTCTCAGTACTGTACATTGTTACTGTTTGAAGTTGTGCCCATGGAACTTGTATGACATTTTTAATTGGGTTTATAAATCGAAAATTCAAACATGGCTTTCGTTGCTTTCTTTTCACAACACCTTGCAAAATCCCAAGAGTACTGACCGCAGAATCCTGATTTCATGTTTAGCACAAAAGTCATACTATGTCAGGGTATTTGGATTTTGTTTTGGATGCTCATGTACCGTCATAACTACAGTTTTTGCTTAGAGATGCAGGGCTTTGTTCTTAATCTTTAGTGCTAAACACGGAAAAAGACCATTCTGCTGTACCGTAAGCACAACAAATGAGTTCTGTTGTTTAAAAAAAATCTGATATCAGGTTTCATTGTTTGATGTTTATATATCCAGCATTCAGGTTATTGTATAGTTTTAGCTTAGCGATGCAGGGCTTCATTTATTATTTTTTGTGCAAAATACTGAAGGAGTGAATATTCTTTTGCACCACAACCTCAACAACCGAGTCCTTTTGAATAAATGCTCCTGAAAGTCCACTGCATCCAGACCCAAACCCTTTGTTTAATTTAACACACCTTAACACATCAGCTGTTCAAAGCTGATCGTCAAGTTGATGTAGGTGTGCTAGAACAGTGAGAACACTAATACTAGTGTTGTAGTACCTGAAAGAGATGCAGTAAATCCATGCCAGGTTTTATCACTACCACTACGAAAATCCATACCGGTAGTGAGCTAGTGCGCATGCTCAGTGACAAGATGGTGGCCACCAGGAGAGGAACACGCGTGGGTTCTCCATCAAGACGCCCAGAAGAAGAAACACCGGTTGGTGGACATTATTTCAAGCTCCGGGTTATCTTTAATGTTCATGATCTGTAGTATTGTCAGGGTGGATGTGTGGGGGGATTAAAAGCCCTGCAGATCTTGGGTCGAAAAAAGTTATGTGTAGCTGGAGTGCTAACATTAGCTGGATTGGGAATGCCACGCATTCTGAACAGACACCAATTTGGCAAGTTTGTGTTAGAGAACACAGAAGTGTGCTGGTGATCAGCTCGTCCTGGTTTAATATTGAGTTAAACTGAAGTTTCACCCGGGAGCGAAATGCCCCTTTCCATTTCATTGTGAGCCACATCGCATTTGCATGGCCTGATTCTTCTGCCACGTGTTAACTGTACTTTTCCCAAAGTGACATCGATCTACAACATACTTACACGTGTTTGAAAGGTTGTCAGTGCTGAGGGAGTTCAGCATCGTAGTTGTTTGATCCACTCAACATAGTCAGTTCTTAATATATACCACGGGCAGGATTATATAAGTAAAGCAAATGCGAGATGATAGGTCATTTTATATGATAAATAAAACCTCTACACTATATGGACAGAAGTATTCGTTTTAACTTTAGACAGGAACTTGAATGAAAACAAACTAACATTGAGGTGGTCCTCACTTTGCAGCTATAACAGCCTAAACGTTTCTTGGAAGTCTTTTAACAAGATTTTGACATTTCTGTGAGAGATTGTGCTCATTCATTCTGTAGCGCAATATCAGTTCCCGTTCATTTCAAAGGTTTTGGACGAGAAGAAGGTCAGGGCTCTGTGCACAATTGTAAAGTGCTTCCACACTGAGAAGAACAGGGCATTCCCCAAAGTGTGTCCACAAAGTAAGCATGGCGTTGTCCAAAATGTCTCAGTATGGTGAAGCATTGAATGCCCTTCGCTTGTAATATGGGGCCAACTGAACTAAAAAACATAAGTATTAAGTGTGCCCCAATACTTTTTTCTGTATAATGTGTATTTGCATGGTATATAATGCGACCCATGATCCCCCTCATCAGTACAGTAAAGAAAGTACCTGTAAAAATCAACCATTTCACATCACGCCACTTACGCTGACATTGTTTATGGTTTAATCATGAAGGACAAATTTAGCTTTAATTTAAAAAAAAGATGATTCTTGTATTTTTCTGTATTCGTTGCTTTTTGAACAGGAACCCACCATAAGAAGAACGAGGCATAGAACGGTGATAGTAACCGAACCATCCCAGACTGAACAGACCAGTGACTCCCAACAGGATGAAGCAGAGGAGCAGAACAAAGTTCCTGCGGAACCCACAAGCCCACCTAAAAGAGAGACAAGAAGGTCTAAGCGTCAAACGACGACTGCAAACCAGACAGACTGTGTTCATGAAGCAGATGTTTCTGAATCAGAATCTTGCTGTTCTGTGGCGTCGGATGCTCTGGTGCGATCAACCACGAGGAGCAGAAGGAGAACAGCAGGCAGAGAGAGACCTAAAGCTGCGGCAGGACAGGAGGTGTCTGAAGAAGAGACTTGTTCTTCAGCATCTGCGAGCAAACCCCGCAGATCCACGAGAAGCCAAAGGAAATCTGCCTCAGTTCCAAAGGAGTCTGCCACTTTGCAAGACAATGATCAGTCTGAGGTGGAGTCCTGCAGCTCTGTTGCATCTCTTTCCAAAGTTGTTGAAACACGAATGATCACCAGGAGCCGCAGGAGGAATGCCGTTCTTCCTGATGATGCTGACCCCTCTGAGGCCGATTCATGTTCCTCTGCAGTGTCTCCTCAGCAATCCACTGTCCGAAGGTCCATGCGCAATCGTGGAATAAAGCCCATTAAGCCAATCCCCATCCACTTGGATGAAAGTGAAGCTGAGGCTTCAGCTTCTTCTACATCCGCTAAAACAAAAGGCCGCAAAGAGAAGTCTTCCAAAGTAGACCCAGTTTATGACTCTGAGGGATGTCGCTCTGGTCCTAGCACTAGTCCACGGAGAACATCTGATGGGGTTATTGCAGCTGATTCTGATTCAGAATCGACCTGCATTTATCTTGATAGTCCTCGCTCTCTTAGGGTTAGGCTCACCCCATGCAGTAGTCGAACTGGTTCAGCCAGTAGCAGCCATACTGTGCCGCCTTCCAGGACTAGAAGCCAAGTGAAGGTCACACATAATCTGTCCAATGTGCCTCCAGTGGTTTCCATGGGTGAAGATCTAGACAGCAAAGAAGGTGAACTTGAGAAAAGACAGACTGAAATCCCAATGGATACGACGTCCCAGTCAGTAAGTGCAGCTGCATCTGATGGGGAGGACCACAAGGAGATGGATGAACGAGAAATGAATAAAACTGTTATTATTGTTGATGACCAGGAGTGTTCCATTTTAGAGGATGTTAAAGAGGACCTTACTCTAACTCTTGATGAGGAGGAGGATGATATCAGCTGTGCAAGTGAAGAGGCAAAAGTTTTGGCAAAAGAGAGCAAACAAGAAATTAGCACAGTTAGTGATGTCTCCATGTCTGACACTACTGAGAGTATGGAAAAGAACAACCGCACTGAAGAACAAACAGAGGCTGAGAAAGGTGTTAAGCTCATCGAGGAGTGTGAGAAAATTCCAGAGCCAGCAATGGAAAGTAAAGCTGAGTTCATGGAGGAGGCCCATGGGCTAGAAAACCAGGCAAGTGCTATGGTAAAGGAAACTGAAAAGGGTGTTCATGTGACTGAAGAAGATATACCAAATGTGATGGAAAAACATGATACTGAAGCCCAGATATGTTCTGATACAGCAGAAACTGAGAAAAGTGTAAAGGTGGTTGATGAATCAGAGGAGAAAGTGGATGCAATGGAGGAGTTGGTGGAAGTAGAAAACCAGAAACATTTAGAGCTGGAAGAGAAGGGTGTAAGTGTTACTGAAGAGGCTGGGATTTCTGAAGCAGAGAAGGTCCTAAATGTGGCTGAAGATGTTTCTGTTAGCCAAACAATAAGTGTAATCTACAGTGATGCCACTGGTCAAAAGTTTGAAGATGAACAAGCTATGGAGGTTGAAGAACATGGAGACATTCATGCTGGTCATCTTGAATCTGAGCAACAGAATAAAGTAGATGGGAGCCCAGTCCAGACAGCTGAGGAAGGACCTTCCTGTAGCTCAAACACTGAGACTAAGCCTGACAAAGGAATGGGAGGTTTGCTGGATAGCAGTGAGGATGAAGAAAGTGAGGATGAAGGACTCTCAGATGAGTGCTGCAGGGAGGATGCTGAGGAGAGTGAGAGTGAAGCAGTGTGCTTGACTGAGAACCAGCCAGGCACATCAGGGGAACCAGATTCAGCACAGAATCATGACCTGTTTGTTATTGATACACGTCCTGGACTTCAGCCTAGTGAAAAGTATTACATTGATCCATCTAAAAAAGAAGAGCACAGCATTGATGATTCTAAAGCTGTTGAGGCCGAAGAGGACTTTCTTGATGAGGAGGGTGATGATGATGATGATGAAGATGAAGACTCAAAAGCTCTCTTCACTACCAGGAAGCCAGCAATGTAAGGGTGTGTTGTTTTTATTTGCCAAATTATGAATTAGACAGGATCTTAAACTTTCCATCTGTTTCAGGACATCATTGTCCAGTGCCATTGATCCAGGTTTAAAAGTGAAGGAGCTTGGTGGATTGTATATCAGTTTTGACGGCAGCAAACCAAAGTCTGTCTCCAACAACCTAAAGAAACTGAAGGACAAGAAGAATCAGGATGAGGTAATTAAGTGTTAATTGTTACATTTATTATAAATATTTTGCTCCAGTGCTTTTTCCCCAAGGTTTTTTAAAAATTGTTCTAGATACACTGGCTTGAGCCTTAGCTGTGCCTTTAGTTGTTCTTGATTTGGACTTCTGATGGCATCCATGTCCTTACTGGCATATAAAAACATGACAGATTTGATTTTCCATTATAGGCATGCTGCATCAGCCTGTCACACATCTAAATACTTGTGGGAGATTTGAACTTGTTAGCTCACTCTGGGATGCACTGTTGATGGCAGAAAAAAAAAATCTAACGTGGAAAAGCTTGATTTAGTGATGTGCTGGGCCAACCACAATAGTAGATCTGCTATGATGAGAAAAACACTTGCTTCTTGCCTACCTGCAGGGATTTACTGAATCTGGAGACAGTGAGGGGAAAAGTACGTTTTCAAAAAGACAAAATTACAGTTCTGTCAGTGTACTGCAGCAAAGAAATCCAGGAAAACTGGAGACAAAACAGATTTTTTTATTGCAAGCAAATGGGACTTTCGGCTATGTTTTATTTTCTTTGCTTGTGTATATGTTAATCTTTTTATTTTGCTTTTGTAGCTGCTGAAGAACAGCATGATTGTTGCTGACTTTGAAAAGAAAGATGCTGTACCACCATACGAAGAATCAAAACATGCTGCAAAACTGAAGCGCAAGGTGAGCCCTGGGTAGTTTGTTAACCTATGGGGAAAAACTATTAAAAACCTTGGATTATTTATGGTCTTTATCGACACAGAGCATGGCTTTTGTAGCCTGAATTATATTAATACCCCGAATTAGTCATATTTACAGACATTTTAACTCCTGCAGGAAGAGAGATCTAAAACCACAGGAGATGGCTGGTTCAACATGAAAGCACCTGAATTAACAGAGGAAATGAAGAATGACCTCAAGGCACTAAAGATGCGATCAGCAATGGACCCAAAGCGATTCTACAAGAAGAATGACCGAGAAGGATTTCCCAAATACTTCCAGGTGATGGCTTTTCATTTTCTTAAACTAGCGTATCCCTTGCTGGTGTCTTCCTTTTAGTTTAAGACAAAATCTAAGAAAATGTATTGTATTTTACATTAAATATTTTTGTAGTGCTTTTCTGTAGTAGTTTTGTGTGACTAATTATAAGCTTTTCTTCAGGTTGGCACTGTGGTCGACAACCCAGCAGATTTCTACCATTCTCGAATCCCTAAAAAAGAGAGGAAGAGGACGATTGTAGAGGAATTGCTTGCTGATGCAGAGTTCAGAAGGTAATCCGAGTTTACTGTTTTGGGTTTAAATAACAGTAGTTTAGACTATGCACAGCATGATGTGTTGTACAGATAAATTTGTGCCTGGTAAAGTAACACAACTCTCTCCTGTTTTTCAGCTTTAATAAGAGGAAATACCAAGAAATCATGTCAGAAAGAGCAGCAGAGGCAGCTGGCAAGATGAATAAAAAGCATAAGTTTCATAAAAAGAAATAATGTAAGACCATTTTACCCCTTAAACTGTTTATGTAAATATTATTCAGAATGTTGCACATTTTGTGTACTTCAAGATTTTATTTTCAATATTTTCACCATATTTTTAATTGAATTAGCTGTTTTTAAGCAAAGGCTTTTTAAAGAGTGTGACTAAAACAGAAAAAAAAACTAAACATATTGGGGTATAAAGTACCTTCCTGTATTTGTCTCCCTTACTGAAGAAGCTTGGTTTCTTTGCCAACAGTCTAGGAGGATGACAGCATGACGGAAGGTTTCACATTTTGTAAGACCACACAAAATTTACAGCTTACTGGATCTCCAATAAATCATGTAAATCAATTTTCGTGTGTGTATGTGTGATTTCCATCAGTTTAGAAATGGCATGGACATAATCTGGTGGAAGATTTAGATAAAGTGTTGGAATATTCAACACTGTCATTATGATGTAGCCAGGACAGTTTATTTTTCATGATTGTAGGAACATCATAATTGCAAAGCTTTAGACATCAGGATTTAGATTATATATGCCAATTACATTTTTATACAGAGCATCCAGTTCAGATTAGTCATGATGTCCAGATGCTTTGTGAGTCACCGTGACTGGGACTTGATGCTTTTCTGTACAGGTTCTTGTAGATTTTGCCAAGACTGTCCTCAAATACTGCTCTGTGGGACCTCCCAGTGTATTTGTCTGCTTTGTTGGTCCAGAATGTTCCGTTATCTAAATGAACAGATGGCTCTCCAGGAATAACCCTGCAACATGGACAACATGGGTTACATAGTGCAGTTGATTCAACATTTAACTGATTAAAAGTGATTTTATTTTTCTGCTGATAGGAGCTATAACCAAGATATAAGCAGACGTGAGCTGTTTAGCTTATATAAGCAGTTGATGTTCAGTCTTAGGGTGATGGATGACTCAGTTTATAGTGTGTAATGTCTACTGTACAGCAACACACAATTTTAAAAATGAGAATTTTGTGATGTACTGACATTTCTTAAATAACATGTCGAGTGTCCTTATCTGATACTGGTAAGGCATGTCAGGGTGACCATATTTTATTCACCATTTAAGCATTTTTTGCTTAGCATAAGTGTAGGGCCAGTTTAGTCTCTCCTCAACCTGCAGGATCAGTGCAACATTTTGGCTTATCTTGGCATGTTTTTGATTTCAGTTGCAGCTTGGGATTCATTATAATTATGCTTTGAATAATTATGCTGTGACAACTGCTTGGAAGAAGTCTTATCTTGCGCCTTACGTTTCATTACTGGTGATAAATTTCACAACCACTGGTGTGAATGTCGTATGATAAAGCACAACAGGCTTTTCACGTCACCAATAGGAGAAGTCGTTGGTACACTTGTAATTCACAGTGCCTATAAAAAGCATTCTCACCCTTCAAGTTTTTTCCACATTCTGAGTTAGTGTCAAGCACACAAAATGGGGATTTTCCCTTCATCTAATCCCCATTCATGTTAGAAAACACACTGAAGGATGCATTAACTTTATTTGCCTGGAAAAATTAAGTCTTAAGTGTTACCAGGTTTGTTACTGATTTGCCCCAATCTTTTATTCTCTTTAGATATGATTCTAAATCTAGAACTTCAGCATTTTTGTTCCTAACACACCAGTGTGACACAGGTTCATAAAGTCACTGTGAAATAAATCTTGTCAGGTTCACTTTTATTAATACATGCCCTCAAGGAGCAAATAAAACTTGAGCAGTCTTATTAATGTCACAATATTATTCATCAGCTACACTGTACAGAAACAGCTCTGGTCCATGCCTTTTTTAAAGAACCTTGCAGTATGTAAAGCATTTCTATAATCTATCAGTACAATAATGCTTAAAGTAATTAATTGTGGATGTTTTCCAAGAAGATGCATGGCCCTCACTATGATAAAGACAAAGTCTTCCACTGTGACCTTTCTCACTCAGTTTCCTGATTCACATTCTCTTTCTTTGATGATTCCGTCCAGAAGAATATATCGTAAAGAATGATTTATGTATTCATTTTCATACTTTTAAAATAACCTCTTTAGGTATCATTGTACAAAATGGTCTGCACTACATTTTTGAGAATAAATGAGAGACTTATTATTAAAACACCTCAGAATAAACATGCTATACAAGTGTGCTTTTAGTTCCCTTGCCTATGAAATGCTTTTTTCTTTATTAAACATTAGATGAGTTTGTATAATGTGATATGAATTATCTAGCAAACAAATAGAATCAGATGAACTATTTAGCAACAAACTACTGGTTTAAATGCAAATCTGCTGAAGTAGCTTTATTTAAATAAAAAGGATTAGTTTTGCAAAAACCAATTCAATTAAATGAAACTTGTCTAAGCATGGTTTAGCATTGAAGCTAAAGAAGCTAATACTAATAACAATCAAAATAGCTCAGCTGTCACTTAAATCATCCATAAAACATCCTGCTAAAAACCGAATCCAGCTCTTCATTAAGGTGGTCTAGACTTGTCAGTGTGGTTTAGGACACAGCATGACTCACTGTGAGCTATTAAATGAGCAAACACTCACTGCTAGAGCTAGTCATTTTAGACCACACTACAGGTGGACATTGGATCAGATTTATCTGTATTTTTGATGGTTGTTGTCACAAAACTGATTCTAGATCAGCACCGATGCTCCTTAGGCAGTTTGTGAAAACGAACTTTTGTTTTCTAACAGCAGCTGCCCACAGCATTCAGCTTCAGTATACTTTGCTCATTTTTATAGGACACAGTAAATCCTACTGTGCCTTAAAACACTGAAAAATCTGCACCATCTTCTGAAAACCTCTATTGTGTTTGGGGAAACGATCTGGGTGACTTTTAGTGTTTACTACCAATGTATATTATATATTTTAGCCCAATTATCCTTTAAATGCAATAACAAATGACATTACATTCCAACATAAATGTATTTGGTGATGAACATGTTTACCTGTCTGTTTGTATTTGGTTGTCAAACAAGTTATCAGAGGAGAGAACAGGTGCACGCTGCCCAGACTCCCCACTTTCATTCTGTTCTTCCTACAAAAATAATACAAATGTGATACACTAAAAATTCTGCAGTTTTCTTCGCATGAGAAGTTTTATTAACCTCATGAGTCATCACCTTTTGTTCATGATGAAATGGATTATGGAAAGTCTTGTGACCAGTGCTAAGAATCTAAAGCTAAGTAATTGATTCACATTAGGCTAATACAGGAGGAGGGAGGGTAAGACACTCTAAAAGTGGATTCATTTGGCAGCTTGATTAATACTTAAAGTAAATCCTCCATATTTCCTCTCTTTAGTTTGGAGCGGATTACACGTTTTCCTGTTTTGCTTGGCAGGCAGCTGTGCTGCTGTGGCACCTTCCGTGTTTCTGTGTAGTATCAGAAAAGATGAGCCTGTAAAGACAGCTTTCCACCAGCAGACCTCCCTCACTCGCTCTTTTAATTTCAGGGAGGATTTGGAGGGGTTTTAGAGTAATTAGCACGCTTTTTCTTTGGTTTCACCACCAACGTGTTCCAGCTACAGAAATGTGGGAGGTGACGCTTTTTAACAGAAAATGTTTCAACAGTTCTTAAGCTGGAACTCCATAAGACAAGGCATTTAAGAGGGTATAAAAGACGAAAATGCATGAATAAGCTCATAAGGTGATTATTGCACTCATTTGATAGGAAAAATATTACACGGGTTCATGTATCAGCTTCTTTTACCAATCAGTTCATTATTTCTGGCGTCCTGAATATTAATTATTGTCTTATTCTGCAGTTAATTCAGTCTTAATACTCTGACAAACATCCACACTGAAGGTTTATTTCTAACTAAACATGTGTATAAGAAAATGTTATATTAGATTGGTGTAGGGCTTAAATATATAGGTCAACAGCAGTTTCATTAAGCATTCTGTAGTCTTCGGAAGAAATGATGGGATGTAACTTACAAATGAGAGCTTGCGAGTGGCGTGAGTGCTTAAGAGCCTCTGGACGCGGCTGTGGATCTCCTCCCACTGTGAAGGACTGGTGGGGCTATTAAACCTGGACAAAAAAAAAAAGCATTACTTTTTTTGTAGATTCCACACTAACAATACTACTAGTAATAATAATACTAAAAACAATAATAACGATTTACCATACACTTTTTTATACAAGTATACAAAGTGTATTACAGACAGGTAACAGCATTAAATGAACATTTAATTTTGCAACTATTTTATTATTACTATTACAAATTAGGAAAATAAAATACATGAGACAATAACACTGATCCAATTATGGAGTTCTGTGTTTTCATTCAAATCTGCAATTTTGTGAAGTACAGTTTATAATACTGTGCAGTGTTATATATCCATGCTACTGTTTTCTTAGGAAGCCAATTAAAGCGAGCATTACATTTATGTACATGTTTACCTGCATAATTTTAGGATGAAAAAAAAAACCCCCAACAACAACAAATATTAACACTATTTCTTGAATGACATGAAGCTACTTTGGTAGAGTCTTGTTGTGCATCCTACAAAGATGAACATGAGATAAGGCTTTATTCTGACATCCTGTGTTTTCAGTTCCATGTTTGAACACTAGTCTGTGCTGTGTCCTTTAAAGTGGAACACAAGGCAGGGGGAAAAGATGGAAGTTCCATACAAGTTCCATGAAGTTGGAGTACATTTATGATTACCAATGAACAGTGTTGATCTTGTGTAGCTAACACCGTCTACACAAATAGATTAAAAACCTGGATAGATGTATGAATAGATAAATTAGTAAGATGCATGGCATGCGCACTTGAGTCTGCAAGATCAATGCTGGAATCCAGATGGATAAAACAGAACTTTGCTATTACTACCAAAAAAAATCTCTAAATGCCATCTTCTCAAACAATTTTTAAAATACATGGTCAGGGACAGTGAGATTATGTGGTGGCCCTGACACTGGCACTAGAACCTCTTACTAGATTTGAGAAAAAGAAAAAACCCACAGATTTGGATGAGAGGTTGGACAAATCTGTAGTTTTTTATCTTTAATGGACCTAATGTGGGTTGTGCTTCAGACAGTTAGCTGGGCCAAATGATTAGCACACGAGAATCCAACAAGTGCAGAGAGGACAGACTGAACTTCACAAGGCATCATTTCTCCTTCCATCAAAGACTTCCAAAAGACGTGCCTGATCTCTTATTGTCTGAATCTACCCAGTCGGCCTTAATCTGCAGCCCTCTGACTCCGGTCATGCTTTCAATCCAGACAAAAGTATCATACATTTCCTACTATTTACTCTCCAATTTACTCTTTGGTTTAAAATTGTCTATTGATTTTAAATGTTTGCTCCTGTCCCTGTGGGAGCGGAGAAAAAAAAAAAAAAAGAGGTGGAGAGACAGGCAAACAAACAAACATTTGCTGGTTTAGCAGGCTGTTGTTCAGATCAATGACAAGGGTCTCTCAGAATTTATTAAACTGTGCGTCGGGTCAGATGCATTAGATCTCGCTGAAACACAATCAATACCTTTTCCCCTTGTTTTCTCAGGGATTTTTGTCTTTTTCTTTTAAGTAATGAACAAACATGACCGGACATCAGATTTTGTCATTTGAAGCTGTGTGTGTGTTGAGGTGGTGAGGGCGGGGTGGATTCATCTCACGTCGTCTGAGGTCAAAATATAAATTGAGAGCCAGGCTCTGTTTTATTTGACTTTGCTCTTATGAGCTTCACATTTAGTCAATACCACATAATTGGACATTCATAGGGGACATGCCATAAGGCAGAGCGTTCAGATTTATTGCTATCTATATGTACCCTGAACAAAAAAAAAAAAAAAACAGATAGATTTTAAAAAGGACGGAAATACCTCCAGACTAAATGTTTATACTGCACTCCCCCCCCTTTTATGTTTGAGATTTAATGGCAGTCTTAAATAGCTTTAGCCTGATTAAAGGAACATGTAACACAGTTTTCTGATAGAAATAACAATTATTGGTTGAAATAACGATTATTGATTACCTAATTATTACACAAATGGCTGAAAGAATAAATGAACAAATAAGCTCTATTATGGCGTGCATAAAGCTGCCCTCAACAGCAATCCATCACTTTCAATACTTGAGGCTGCAGAAAGTGACAGCCTAACACTGTGCTTACAAAAGACAATCAAATCTCAAAAAAATGTCTGTCACCAACTCATTGTAAAAAAAGGATGGTTTTACGGTTATAACAACTGCAACATAGTACTGAAATTCAAAAGTCCATAAAATCAACATCCAGAAAGTGCATGGAAATTAAAAACTGCATCACTAATTTGCCTCTCTGTCTTTTCTGAGGGTATCTTCAACAGAAACCACAAACATCGTTTGAGTTCAAACAAAAACTAAACTGTAGTTCAAGCATATTTATTTATATATGTGCTTCAGTCACATGCTGATACTGATATTTTAATTGTGGGGAGCTGAACATATTTATATAGAACAATTTGTGTACTACAATCAGAACATAAAATCTGAATTACAATTCATATTGACACTGAAAATATATTTATGCTTATACCCCTAACAACCTTGGCATATTTATGAAACTGATGCTTGTCTCTTACCTTTCTCTGAGTGAGGTGCGGCTCAGCAGTGGACTCTGGTCTCTGTGGCCACTGGGCAGAGGGGTGGAGTGGTCAGTAGGAATTCTCCTCCGAGAGGGACTTCGGAATTTAGCCACAGAGGACATGAGATGTGAATCCACAGAATGACTTCTTGCCTGGAGGTGCATTAAGTGTTATGTTAGGCTATATAAAATTAACATGTGATTTAACTGATTAGCTCAACATCTGTAACTTACTTTAGAAGGCTTTGTCCTGAAACTTCCATTAAGCTCAGGGTCTAAGAGTTTAATCATGAAGTGAAAACAGACAAGTCAATTAAAAGGACATACCGGTACATCAAAAATAATTAATCACAATTTTCTTTATAATTAATGGCACAGTGGTTAATTAAACATACATTTTGAATCTGTTGACTTAACTGAGTTTTCAACTGAGTGTAGTTTGAGATAAAAAAAAATACTTTGTGTAAATGGCAGTTTTGTGACTGATGGTAGATTTCGCAACTTTACTTACCACTTTTGGAACTTTAGCAGTTAAGTTTCGAAAAGCCGGTAGATTGTTCACTAGGACCTAATCACATAAAGTTGCCAAGACTAACTCTTGAGCAAAACTGCCAGAGAGGCAGATGACCAAATGTGCTGCGTCCCAAACTGTTTACTAAAACTAGAACAGGGGGTCTTCGAGTTATGACGCAGATCTGTCCCTACGACAGCAAAGTAACCCAAATTTTGGTGCAAGTCAATAACCTTTCCCAACACAGATGTAAAATCTAGAACCTAAAACCACAACTAAGTCACAGAAATGTCAAGTGAAAATCCAGCCGTACCACAGCACTAACAATGTTTCTTGCATTGTTAGGACCATTCAGCAACAGGCCCTTTCAGCACATCCACTGCTTACAGCTGTATGCTTTATAAATTAGTCATGTTTTTAGTTATATTTAGAATTTACTCTGTATCAAATCATTTGCTGTGCTATTACTGTTGCTATAGAAGTCTACATTTTCTGACTTTTAATTAAAAAAATATGCATTCCAACGGTGTACTCAAATGTGTTTTGCTTGGAAATTCACGGCATGCCTCAAGCAAAATTGACGTTAATCTGAATCCCATGGCTCGAGCATATAGAACAGTGTCTACAATTTGAAAATAGCATATCAATATGCACCTTTTTATTACGTGTAATAATATTTTCTCAACAACATAAAAGTAATCTGTGAACCACAACTGCTATTGTAAAATCCTGAGGCATCTTTGACCAAGGTACCGTCCCCACACACGGCTCCCAGGGTGCTCCTTATTGGTTACCACCCCCTGCTTCACTTGGTGAATGGGTTAAATGCAGAGAAAGTATTTCACACGGTTCACACTGTGTGCTGTGCTGTGGCATTTTCACTCGTGACTATAAGGGTTAATAAATCAAATTAAGTTTAATTTGCAAATGTCAAAACGGTCCTTTGGTTTTCTTAAAGGGCGCAATATACAACAAAACAGTGAACAAAATGGAAAAAAATAACAATAGTATATTTCCAAACCTGTGTGGTCTCCTGCAAAGCTCACTGATGTCTGGTGGAAGGAGCTTCTCCTAGGTGAAGCTGGAAGTGCTGGAGGGGAAGTGTGGGATTCAATTAGTGAGCAGCCGGGACTATAGGGGACCTGCAAACAGAGAAAGCAATCAGCTAAGTCCATTCTTCAAAAGACAAATAATCTGTAGACTCTGTTTCAGCAGGTGAAGAGATGCACACCAATGCTCAATTGACACAGGGGCATTATTTATTCAATTGAATTTGCCTTTCATTTTGAAGTTAATCACTTCCCAGAGAAGGTCAAGATACGAAGGGAAACTTTCAGCCGCAGAGCAAGTTTCAGCCGGCCAACTCAGTTCAGGTGTCTCTGTGTCAGGCCTACCTTCAGCATTCAATTAAAGTGCTGCTACTGAAATTAAACAGACATATGACGATGACTCTGTTCCAAGAAAGAGTCAGTTGATTTCATACAAACAAGCATGCTGACTTTAAACAGACACTGGTAATATATTCACAGAACGTATATGCCAAAATATTTTAGAAAGTATTTGTTAATCACGGTTTGACTCTTAATTACTTAGGTTAATTGTTGCCCCAGGATTTACTCTGAAAAGGCTACTCCTTTTCTCAAAGGCCTGAGAATGGAAAATGCCATGCTGATATCACATGACTTGGATCTGAATCTCGCCTTTCATGGCATGACAGCTTTGATATTTACACCTCAGGACTTGTTGTTTTAGTGAAAACACTCCAAAGGAAACAGGAGGGGGTACTCCCTCTGCATTACACTCATGAAAAGAGGCTGATAGAGTGAGCTAGAAATTAGGTTTACGCCAAAATGTAAATCACTCGTAAATCAAGTCTAAGTAACAATGTATAATAAATTATATGTTAATGCTGGCTCAAGACATAAGTATAATAAGCTGAAAGCTGAATGCCAGCCAGTTAGTACAGATGGGTGTATGAGTTGGAGTCTAGATTTGTTAAAAAGAGCATAGAGTCCAGTTTGACATTAGCATCAGTATAAGAAAAACTCAAAAATAAAAACACAGAATGAGCAATTTCCTATTCCCCACCACAAAAGGAGGCTGGGGGGCTGTTTCTTTCTTAAAGGTATAGGGTCCAATTTGGAGGTGTTTGAGACGCTGTCTGGCCTCCTCTGACAACTGGCACATCCTTCGGTTGGTGTAGGGTGAGGGGGAGCGTGTCTGTGATGCTACAGTGGGCTGCTGGTATCCACACGGTGGGGCTGTGCTCGTCTTGGTCTTCCCCTTTGCTGTAGGGCTTGTCCTTACATGACAGGGCTTGGAAGGAGAAGTTTTACGTGGCTAGAAACAGAACAACAGATAAAGAAATCACATTACACATGTTACAAGTAATTATGTAAAATAAAATAAAACGATTTAGGACTTAAATAAAGTAAGAAACTTTGCATTAATTGTATAAATAAAACACTTCCTCCCAAGGGTTATCCTTGAAAATATTCCTAGTTAGCCATCTGGTGTTTCTTACAGTTACACGGTAACGCACACCAAAATAAATCACCCAGCTCAGTTCAAACGCATGTAGTCTGTTGAGAACCGTGTCTCCGTGCTCCAGTCTCACCTTTGCAGGCGAATGACTTCAATAACTCTAATCTTGGATAACATAATTCTGAGCGGCAATAACTAGGCTCCTTCGGGCGCTGCTTAGATAAATACATTTTTTAAAATGTTAATTGCATTTGATGGTCGGTTTCAGACTAATATGATAATGACATTACATGGATGTAAAAAACAAAGATAATTTAAATGCTAATTGGAACATCCTGGCATATTAAGTCATGTTTAAAAAGCAGAAAAAAAAATAAATCCTGATAGAGACTGCTATTTGAAGGGAACAGATCTAATGAAATTATACTAAGTAACCCTTTTCCCTTTATTGTCCTTCGCTTCTTTCTCTTTCTTTTCTTTTGGTGGAAGCACAAAGAGTCCATTTTCAAGCGTGAGTCGCGCTTGTCTGATGTGATTAGTGGCTCTGCTGGTGTTGGTAACGGAAGATAAAGCCGGATGTCCTTGAAACAACAAAGCCAGCTCCACAAGTAGCTTATTAAAGCTGAAACAAGCTCTGTTCAAATGCATGCAAATCATGTGGAGAAAGCCCATTTAAGAGCATGCCGTGTCAAGTCCGAACCAGAAGTGTCCACAAAAGGAGCACTTGCACATAAATAGACCCAGAGAAAGTCACAACAGTAGAACTGGACTAGATAAGGGTCCAAAAAACTTAAAAGAGAATGAGCTCTGTAATCACAGTCTAGACTATTGACAGTTCGAAAAAACCCAGTGTAGACCAAAACTTCCCTCAAATGGCTTTACTAGTTTAATAACGCTGTTAAAGCACAATTGAAAATATGCATAATGCAATCAGTTACGTCAAAAATTCCTGACAGTCAATGCAGGTAATATCCTTTTGGGGTCATTATCGTCCATTAAATGTCATCCACATGATTATTATGAAAAGTGCAATTCCTGTCAAAAGCACTCATGACTTTGTCAGTTGTAGTGGTGAACCTTTTTTTCTTTAAGAAAAATTTATTTGGAACAAAAGCACTTTCCTCAGGGCTCTGTTATAGCTTGTGAGCTCTCGGATAATGGATGAGCACTCTACTCTGATGCAGTCTGTCTTCTTAAAGCACGTTCAACGATACACATATCAGAAGCCATTACACTGCTAAACTGATAGCATCACTGCCACAACGAAATCTGAAAGAGATGCCACGGATATTTTCCAATTGAGACATTTAAATGGAAATTTCATGCGCTTGTGTTCAAGCTGCCCTTTATGCAAAGGACACGGTCACGGAAAAGCTAAAGGAGAATCTATGATTCAAGCAATGATAGTCCATCTGCTTTTCTAAACAAAACAAATAAAAAATGGAATCTCATGAGCTAGAGATCAGTCTCAGGGATCTAGCTCTATGTAATTACCTTCAGAGGAAAACCCAATCCTTGAAGGTGCTGTTAAACCATAGGGACGTCTGTAGCCACAGAGATGAAAGATATATAAGGCCATAAAATTAGGTTGATTGACAGGTACTATGTGTCTTGTCATATAATTCTGTGAATGTTTTTCAAATGGCCATTTTTGTTTCTCTTGCTTTGCAGATTACATTGAGTACTATACAATGATCACACCATATAATCAGAATATGAAATGTTCTTATAGGATTATGTTTTCAATCAAATAAAAACATAATAACAAAAATTAAAAATTGATTGGGTCTTCCAATTGACTTCCATATGGGTTAAGCTTTAATGCTACAAGATGGCATTGCCACACACAGAATACTGACCAGATTATGCAGCATTGATGGGTTTATATAAGTTCAGCCTGGTATTTTCCTTACATGACTGCTCAATGGGAAATCATTAATCCTGACACCCCCTTCTCATAACAGAACAAAAAATAAGTGAAGACTCACTGAGAAGGCTGACTGGCTACCTTTCAAATCACACTCCTCAATAACAGATGTGGTTGAAAATTCCACTTTGGGCGAGATCCCCTGAGGGAACAAGAGAAGATCAAAAAGAAAGAACAGAGAGAGAAAAAATTACAAAACTTTTAAAATGATGCAAAGACAGAGGGCAAAAGGAAGATAATGACACTCTTGGCAGATCAATTTGCCCAAACAATCTATGTCCTCAAGCAAATAGCGGGAAAATGGCACTGGCTTTTAAGATGCATCAGAGATATGACAGCACAGGGAATGGAAGAGATACACACCGGGAAGGAGACAGATTTCTTCATCAGAATCTCTCTCTCTGAACCGCTGGTCTGGGGAGTCAGCCTCGGGCCTGGGTAGAGGAAGTCTCTAGTGTTCTCCTCCAGGGTGGCTAGAATTTCACCCTCTGTATGAAAAGAAAGGGCATACTATGAATTGTCCTTTCATGCTAATAATTTTTTTAAAACAGATGGATAAGGTTATTATGAATATGGATCGACAAAATTAGATTTTTGACTACTGTACCAAGCCTAAGATAGTAATAGTTTTGCACAGTTCAAATGCCTTTAGCAAAGAGGGAGACACTGTAATAGGATTTCAAAAGCCCAGATGCATGCTGTTGTCAGCTAGGCATCACCATCAATGTGAAGTAGCAATTCCACTGATGGACACAAAACCCCTATTTACAAGGGTGTCTCTGGAGTTCATAGTAATTACATCTGACAATGGTCATTATTATCAAAACGGATGCTGCATTGAGATGAGATTAGTATATTAAACACATTTGCAGAGTTTCCAGCAAGAACAAAGCAAAGCAGCATCATGTGTTCAGCTGACAAGATGTGTGAACACCACAAAACAACAGCTGGGATGAACAGTCAATTTAAAGCTATGGATTAAGCTACAATTCAGTGACCTGCAGCAGCCAACATATAGTCGTTGATCCTTACCAGGGGGGACAAGCTGAATGAGCTCAAAACAAGTTGAATCATCTGCAGGTAAAACAAAAATATGGGGGAGTGTTTATTAGTTTCCTGATTTGTAGTATATGCTGCTCTGGAATGAGGAAAACCAAACTACTCTTACTTTCCAAATGATCAGCAATGTCACCAGGGTCTAGAGCTCCTGTGAAAGTCTGATGAAGATGAAGATGGAGGGAAAAAGTTTTATTATGGTTAACTATTGCCCAAGCCCTGTATAAGATGCGAGTTATGGCACAAAGGACATCACACACAGTAGGCCTACAGCATGTTTTCACTTACATGCATATAATTATCCTTCTACTGCACACAATCCCATATACCTGACATAGCTTCAATCAGTACCTCAATCTTATTAAGTGGCCCTTTATAGTCACACGTGAACACACCACAGAACAGTGCACAGTATGAACCATATGAAGTTCTTTCTCTACAATTAACCCATTAAAAAAAAGTAAAGAAGTGGGAACACAGCGCCTGGGGAGATCAATTGCTCATGGGAACAGCAGTTGTGTCATTTTCTTCCTGGGATTCAAACCCACAACTTTCTGATGCAGGGGCAACTCCCAAACCACTAGGCTACCAGCTGCCCCAAAAATGAGTAAGTTTCACGATTTTACGTGTCATTGTAGCCACACGATTTAAATATTAGTTTCACAGTAGTTTTTTAGAGAAACTACTGAATAAAAAGTCTTAAGAGTAATAAGTGAATAGTGTGCCCCTTTGCACAATCTTACCTTGGTGAACAGCATCTTTTCGTGAAGCAACAGAGGAAAAACAGAGGGTGCACATTTGGTTTTGTGATACTGTCCCATCATCAGGACAGTAAGGTAAACGTCCTCTCGTGAGCCTAACAGGACGCCTGGACATGTAATCTACGGGAAGAGAAGTCCATGTAACCTAGAACACTTCAGATATCAGATGAGTAAATCACCAAAGAAGAAGAAAACTGCATTCTAACCACAGAACCGACCAATGTTTACATTTCTGCACCCTTTCATTAGCAACATCCGTTAGCTCGGTTAGCTAACCAAGTTGAACACTTGTAGCTTGGGAGCAAGAAAACTAGAAACCGGTCAAAGAAAGAAAGTAGGGGGGAAATGCTCATTCGTGAGGGCATGAAAACTTACGGCATGAATTTTCAGTTCTACAGTGCATTTAAGAGCCCTTTTCCGTACTCTGGACGGTTCAGGCTGGTCGAGCAGTGTCCCTCCTCCCATCTTTCACTCTCCGTTGCTATAGAAACAGCCCGCGCGTGGGTTAAAAGTTTGGAACGATTTGAAAAGAACAGTCACGTGATCTCAGTGGCTGTCCCCTAGTGATGGGAAGTTCGGCTCTTTTCAGAGAGCCGGCTCTTGTAGCTCGGCTCCCAAAGAAGAGCCGACTCTTTCGGCTCCCAAACGGCTCTTAGTTTCATTATCACATGTAGCCTCACATTTTAGCCTAACCTGGCAAATTTGAATGCTATGCTTGTTAATATAAACCCTGTTGCATTTAGTTTTTTTTATACTAAGCTATATAATTGCCTAATTTTGTGTATTTGTTCTGTTACAAAAGCAGGCATTCTTACTTTTGTTTAATATTTTAATTTAACTGCAAACAAATCCACAAATGCACAGAACAACACTGCAAACTAATAGAACAGAATCACAACCAAACTCAGTAAACAAAAATTATGTCCTCAGTGCAAGTTAACATTCAGAAAAATTAAATGCCTCTGTTTGGATGGGCTGATGCGGTTTCTCCTCTCGCTTAGAATCTGTGCTGTTTTGGAGAAAACTCTCTCCGACTCAGTGTCGGAGAGCCCAGCAAGAAGATAGTTGCGCTTGTAGTTCGCATCTAATGGGACAAAAGCTCCCTCGACATCGGAGGGGTTGTTGCTGATTCAGCCCCCTTAGCGTGAGACACCCCCCTCTGCTGTACTTGGTGCTGATACGCCGTGTCTTTACATCCATCATACGCGTGCAGGCTTATTTCAAGGAGGTTGTGTCTAAGTAACATCAACATGGGCAGTTAATCGTGTTTAAACTAAATCACAAGAAAGAACACATCTTTTTGACCCTATAA
>JBBMFX010000016.1:9646760-9660304 GCA_037832545.1 Rhabdalestes septentrionalis | reverse complement strand
CCCCCTCAAATCAACAATTTACAGCTACATGAGCACAACTATACTGTGATGAGCCCGGTTTATTGATGCAAGCGAAAGGGAGTAATGGTTCGAGATACAGGTAAAAAATGACAGCACAGTGGGGGGGTGAGGAGCAAAGCAGCTTTTATGTGTTAGTGTGTGCTTGTATGTGCATGTGTGTGTGAGAGTGTGTGTGTGTAAGAATCTGTAGATGGATGTGTTTTCTCATTCGCATTAGCTCTCTCCATCTTCTCGTCTACCATGTAAAATGTGAGTCATTTGTTTATGCTGGTTCTGACTGATTGCCTCACTTATTCCGAATGACTGGCCTGAAAAATACACGCTGCTCTTCACGCCACTCTTGACTGATAGTCTGAGCTATCCTGCCTCAGCCCTGAGAAACAGAGCGCGTGAGCGAAGGAGAGACTGTAAGCACATTGTGGAGATTCAGAAATTGTAGTGTGTATTTAATGTATGGTGTGATAATCAATGCATTGTCCCTGTGATCCACAGTATTGTCACCACCCCGTGATAATGAAGTTCACACAGAAATCAAAGACTGATTTTGCGACAGAAAATTCAAAACTATATTTGAACAAAAGCACTTAGGAATGCATTGCAAATAGAAAAGAAAAACATGGGATAAAGCCAGCAAATACAATTCTCAAATACAATAAACCATCATAAATCACAATCTTCTTATAAAAAACAATCTTAATGCATTCAGACAAGCGAGACAAATAGCGGAGAATAAAGGTAAACTCAAAACACAACACTCTGAAGAGAATGCATGCAATCACTTTACAAGAAGTGTAACAGAATTATCTCCTCTGAAGATAAGAGGCAACTGCGAAAGCAAGGCAAAGCACACTGCTGTTGGTATTTCAAAAAGACAAGAAAAGGCAAATCAAAACAATCATTATTTTTCAATGCCTGATATCTGAAATAAAGTATTTGTGTAGACACTTCAAAACACTGCTGATACCAAGTTTGTTGTCATGTAGTCTAGAACCAGATTGTTAAGTATAGTGAATGGTTCGTCCTTCAAAGTGTCCATGTCCTGAGAGTCCATAAGCACAGGGCATTAGGGCCAGGGAACCTGCCTTACACAGCCATTCAGTAGTCTCTGCCTCCTTGGAGTCTTCTCTCACTTTTCTCTCCATTCTGATTCTTTCCATTTCCAGCATGATTCCCCTGACGACCAGGAGGTACGGCATCCACACTGTCGGCAGAATGAGGGGCTTTAATTACATTCAGAAGTCAAAGCTGTATTTTCGTAAAATCTATTAGCTCACATTCATTTTAGCATCTCACAAAATACATTGTCTTTTTGTCTAGTCTGGAATTAATGAGGTAAGTCTAGAAAAAAACACTTCCAGAACAGACCCATCAATGCTCTGGCCATGAATCTGTGGAAAGACTGGACAACCGTTACAACAGCAAAACGCTTCTTAAATTTTATGAGAAATGGCAGAATTCAGTTTTTTTCCCCAAAGTATCTAAATAATTACCGTCAAATCATATGATATGTGGGTGTGTAAAGGTACTCTGATGGAATAGATCAGATATTATTGTTAATGACATTCAGTTAAAAAACTATAGTTACTGATAGAAAGCAATGTGGCAAATTCATCGTTGTTTCCAACCTGTCTAATTTCAATTAGTCCAAGCATCACAGTCCATGGTGTACCATTCAAAACTGGAAAATCCATGTTATGTATCAGCTCTAAGCAAAGATTGCTAAAGTTTCTCAGGAGGTTGAATAATGTAATAGATTGATGAGAGGCCATGCTTTAGTTTATCCAATGTTGCATGTCATGCCTAAAACACCTGAATTCATGCTTGAATCTCTCCAACACATGGCCCTGATTGATCTTTGTAATTAAAAAAATATTTTAGCAAATTGTGATATGTTTAGAGCAGGATGTCATAGCAAAGGAAAACAAAACAATTATTATTAAATGTTAATTTGTAAGTTTAGTATTTGTATACTTTTATATATTCTGTCATATATTCACAGCCAAAGCAAAACATAGCTGTCCCACTAGCCTAGTGGTTAGAGAGTCGCCCCTGCATTCAGAAGGTTGTGCGTTCGAATCCCAGCACTGCTAGTTTCCCTTGAGGAAGGTAACATCTTCACACACAGCTCCCTGGGTGCCCCCCATTGGTGGCAGCCCACTGCTTCACTTGTGTGACAAGAAGGTGTCATTTGACTTTACTTTTAACTACATTTTCCTTATCAAACTATCTCAGTCTAGATCTTGGGAATTTTTGTTAGTGCCTCTAAGACACTTATTGTTTTATTGTATCTGCTAAGTTGATCAGCTACGCTTGGGAAAAAGAGTATATCCTATCAATACACTACCAGTCACAGGTTACTAATAATAATTAAAAAAAAACATCCAATGAAAAAAAAACCAACATTTCCCCCTAAGATAGTATAGAAAGAAAGTACATACCTGTTAATATGACTTGTTAACTTATTCTCTTCAATCAGGTGGTTTAGTTTATAGTAATCCAGGAATGTCCTTGCTACATTTCTCCCCAGCTTCATATCTGTGGGGGGCAGGTTAAGGAACAGGCCTTTCTTGCCATTACTGTCACTCACATTTCAGCACAGCTGCCTTCTCACAGCAGCCCAATGTGTAGCACAAAATTATTACTTTTCTGTAATGAGAAAACAAACTTAAACTCAACCCCCAAATGGATTTGCCATGCTCTGATATTGGCTGCATTTCGAAATATTGCCACCGCCACGCAGAGGAGAAAATTCTGTTATTTCCTGACATTTAAAAGTGAAATCTCCTTAGGCCCACTACTACAGCCTATCTTTGTGTGTTGAAAGACCCCATAAATGGCAGAGCAATATCGCCTTGCCTCCCAGGCCCTGCTACTGTTACAGTGCCAAATTATTCAGAGCTTCTAAATCTCCACTCTGACGCTATGCCATTAATTGAAATATAAATAAATAAATAAATAAATGCCCAATTTCCAGTCTTCCAGAACCAACACAACCATTTGCAGTAAATAACTGGCCAATACCCAGCAGAGCAATGCAGAGAGTAAATAACCAGGACAGCACAGCCAGCAGTCGGCTGCTAGTGAGCGTAAATCAGACGCATTTCAGTCAAGTCAGCCACAAGAACAAAAAATAAAAATAAAATAAAATCAGCATCTCATTGATGCAGTTACTCACCGTCAGGGCTTTATTTAAATTCATACAACCACTCTGCACTGCAGGCCGCGCTCTATTCCGCCTCCACCACGACCACATTACAGAAAACATCTATTAGCCAAAGCACTCTATCATAATGCTGGGAAGCCTTTTACACTGCTGTTGCATGGATGCCAATCTACAGATGCTGAGAGGCAAACAAAGAAATATTATAAGATAAAACAACACAATTTCTCTCTCAGCACTTAAGTGCCATGGTCAGTGATATGACAGCAGGGCACAGGGGCAAAAATATCTAGATTTTACTGATGATATGGATATAACAATATTTGTATGACTGTATGTAATGCCAAATAGGTGGAAGGGGTGAAATGACTGCAGCTGAGTGCTCTGCTTTTTGTATATACTATATATATTTTGAATGTATTTGTTAGGAAAAGTAGATGTGACCGACCCCCTGCAAGAACGCCTGGTTTGTGGGCTTGGGTAAGAAATGAGGATGTTGGGTGACAAAACAAAGAAGAAAAAAAAAAACATTTTTGCAGTTCACTAGGCAATTAGATAAAGGAAAAACATGTGACCAAACTTCAATCCTAGATTTTACACAAGAAAACACACAAACATATATAGCCTTCTATGATATATAATCTGTTAACATACACATAGTATAGTAAGCACAAAGTATGGTATACACATGTGCTATAGTGCCTTACAGCTACTTTATTTTGAATCTCTGCATAGTTCAGTTGATGTAAAGTCATTCATAGTGGTTTGAGGTGAACTGGTTCATTGTAAAAAAAAAAAAAGGATCCCGATTAAAAAAAAGTTAAATTAATGAGATATATTTTCAAATGTTTCTTTAAAGTTTGAACAGAACTTGACTGCCTAGTAAATGGAATTGATCTCCACAGTTTGAGAGCTAATTACAGGCTTCTCCACTTTTTCTATACTTTATGGAGAAGATTTGCAAAAGGTCAGCATTTGCAGATCTAAGGACATGTGTTACGACAGATATTCAGGTATTCAGGCCCTTTAGAGCCTTAAAACCACATGAAAGACCTTCAAAATGTATCAAGAAAAATACAGGTAACAGTGCAGTCCTTTAAAAACAGGGGCTCTTTCTTTGTTCTTTGTTCTTTGACTTTTTCTAAAACTCAGGCTGCTGCATTTCACACTGCAAGATGTAGTGTTTTCCTAGTTAGAGGGAATATATCTGACATTCTGATATACACAATTGGTAAGCGTTGATTTTCAGAAAAAAATTATTATTTTAGAATGGCTAAGGAAATGTATCGCATATTCCATCACCTACAGGCAGCATGTACAAAGAGAGAAGAAAACCTTGATTTCCCTGCTTCGAGCAATATATTTCACATCAAATATTCTGAGTGAATCTGATTCAATGATTGATTTTGCAAAACTTTGAATTTTTAGTTGCCAAATCATTTATATTACTCACTGAATAATAAGACTTTAAATTAACTACTGAAATGTGCAGTTTAGGGGATGAGCCATGATAAGAAACAAAACAATATGGTCCTCTGTGAGCTTTACGTTATGTTCGTCTGTGAAGGACTGCGATGATAAATTGAGACAGAGATGTAATGTTTCACCTTTAGCTGTCAGTTGGTTGTTGATATCCAGGTATGACATGTCAGACTGTCAAAGTTATTTGATTGAAACAAGACCCCTGGAAGAAAAACAAGGGTAAAAAAAAAAAGTGATCCTGCCATTTTTTATTTTTTATTTTCCAATTTCCAACAGTCAAAAATTACCCAGGCCACATAAATCCAAAGTCTTATGGCTTAAATCCTATTATCCAGAGCTTTTAACTGGAAAACAATCCATTATAGGCTAGAATGGCTTGTCTGGGTCCATCATGAATTTGTGTCATGTAAAGCACATACGCACATACACACACACATTCATGTGTGAGCACACATGTACACACAACCCCTGCTCTGCAAAATATGACGGCGCTGACTAAATGACGTTCCCGTCCACGCTCCGCTCTGATTTACTATGACACCATTATGTTATTCATTTCAGACTCCATTCCCAAATATACGACAACAATTTTTCAGCTAAATAAAAAGGCGAGAGACAAGTTGCTCAACCTATTGGGCACAACACGACCTTGATTAGAAGAGAGGGCATGGCGCCTGCCTTTGATCTACACCATTCTGGCTCTGAAAGCCAGCAGCGTCCTCATCTTCCCCTCCTGCCTTCTGTAGCCCAGCCAGCCGGCTGCAGAGTGTGGAGTCATCGCAGGCTCCATCCTTCACCCAGCAGGCTGATGGGAACTCTCTCCATGACTCCAGCGCCTGTCTTCACACCCCATCTGGCCGGGGCTGCAACCTCTGCAGCCCTCCAAAAACAACAAGCACTATTTTTGGATGCCAGGAGGAGAGCGTGCCAGGGTTTACTTTTTGAAGGCAATGCAGACGTGCCATGACATTGCATGCCAGGAAGCTCTCAGATCATATCCGGATTGGTTTCTATAGTAGGAGAAAAGACAACTAAAGCAGTTTGACTCATTTGATAGTTAAGGCATTTTTAGTGTTCTGAGATCCAGTGGCGGATTGAGACAACTATGCCAAAAGCCTCTCCCAATCAGCCTCATCCCTGACATTTTTTGCCATGACCTCAGAAAAAAGTTTGCGCTTCCTCTTGATCAACAGAAACTCCATCAGCACTTTGCGTTTGTGTGTGTGCTCTGGGCAATGACTGAAATAGCTCGAAAGCCTGCCGCGTGCAGATGGCCTCTCAGCTTGTGATGTCACATCGTGCACATCCAGACCAGGAAGAGGGTGATGGACGGCCCAATGAGGAAGAGGAGAAGACTTCATTGGCATCGCTGCTGTGAGTGGGACTCTCCTGAGCTCTGATTGGCTGCTGGCCTCGTGCCAACTGCAACCGCGGCTGCTGGAATGGTCCGGTGAGCAGCGGGGAGTGGGGCAGTGGTGCCAGAACATGAAAACACACGCGTGCTGTGGAGGGGTGGAAGTTTCCAAAACATTCAGCACCCCCCGCAGGAATGCGAGGTGAGAAGCGTTGCATAATCACGAGGCAGAAGGATGGGCATCCCAGACTCGGAACAAAACAGCACACAGCGGAGGGGCATGTGCGTCATCCCGCAGCCCTGAGATTCACCTTTAACAGGCAGGCCGGAGAAGGGCAAAGAGCTTGTTTGTGACAGGCAGGGAGGGGGAGAGATATGGTAGATGACAAGAACAAGCATGTGTTTATAACAAAAGGATAAAGATCAGCATTGTGAGCGAGCTCTTTTCACAGCACCTATCAGGAGAGGTACACAAAGAGGACATAATCTTTATTCATACTCTTTTATACTGCCTAAGTACCTGTGAGGCTTTGTTAAACCTCATAGGTCCCTCAAGTATTGGCATGTTTTTTTAAACATTCCTGATGAAGATGGGTTGGACAGAAATGGTTTTGTTGACTGTTGCTATGGCTGCTTTTTCATATTCAACTAAAGGCTTTTAAAAAGTAGTGGGGCGAAATGGGCCATGACAAGAAGTTGTAGGGACATTACCCCACTCTTAATGATCCCTTTCCCCAGTGAAATGTATGCTTTCAGTGTCTCATCTCACATTCTGCTTAATTACATCTCAAACATTGTTCATTAAAACAACCAGAGAGAAGAGCTTTCAGTTGAAACAGATTGGCAACAGGAAATTCTCAGCTATGTGTAGGTCTGTTACATTTAATCTATCAGCATAGAGCTTGGTGCAGAATTACATTTCCAAGATATAGGTAGTAAACAGTGCAGATTCGCAACTTTTACTTGATCACCCTTTCAGAAAGCATTTCATTTACTTATTTCCAGTCAAAAGAACTAAGTTAAGTTTTATATATCATTCATTCAATTCCACTTAAATATTTACACTAATCTGTCCATAAACATTCCCTTCATATGCAGATATCCAGTTTTGGTGCTCTAGGGCAAAAATCTCATGGCTAACCTACAATTTGGCTTCGATCAGTTTGACTGGAACTTAAAAAATGAAGAGGTGGGCTCCCGTATGTTTTACAATCTAACTTTTCAGTTTCAGTTTACTGAAACAATATCAGGCATCTAGGCTCAAACCTGCTGATACCAAATGTACAACAAAATTTAACATACTGAATTCTAGTAATTTGTATTATTATATGCATCGAAAATAGAATGTATAGGAACATGATGAACAGAACCACCTCTATTGGTTCTCCATACCACCTTCACTATGTTATGGAACCTGAACAATTTAAATAAACTGCAACATGCTCTGACATGTACTTTTTCATTATATTACTTCATTTTTACCAAAATGTCAAATTTAATAGCTAGGAAATCCCAAGCGCTGAATCCTATTTAGAGTGAACGCCCCATCCCCTACTATGGTGAAGGACAGGTGCATGCAGAATGAAAACACACCCCCTTGTGCCACTGGTGCATGTGTTGTTTTTAATATTGTGTACACAACCCTAGCTGGATCGATCGGGCATCTTTTGTTGCGACTCAAGGACGAGGCTCCACGGGGCCGATGAGACGAGAGGGAGACGGACGTTTCTACCGCTTGGCAAATGATTTGTTTATTGGCTTGTTTATCCTCACGCGGGTTCCCATACAGACAGACGGACAATGATGCCCCAATGACAAGGAACAAGATGCCGAGGTCTGGAGCTGGCCGCTGGCTAACAAGCAGACAAATTAGGGCGATCAGCATCATCAATACAGAGGAGTGACAGGCCTGTCACCAGGGTGTCACAAAGAGCCAATTAGCAATGCTAATTAAAACAGTAAACAGGAGAACACAAACGGGGCCAACGTCCTCCCCCTGCAGCTCCAAACTCACAGCCCAGCGTGCCTCCCTCCTGTGGGATGAACAAGGGAGACGAATGAGTGAGCTCTCTAATGCTGGAGGACATTCGTTTTCACCTGTGTAGCTGGGACTATTCCACAGTACACGTTGTTAACTAGATTCCCTCTATGTGAGTTTGTCATCTCCCTTTAGCCTACATTACCACCAAAATTTACACGACAAAGCAAGCACATATACATATGCATATCCATCTGTTCCTGCTCCTCTACATAACCATTCAAAAAGTTGTTAACAACTGTCATATTAATATTTGTATTATTTTGTATACAACAACCCATTTAAATATTATAACCTGGGCTTCCAAACGATTTTTAGATGGTTGTCGCATTTGGGAAATTATTCGATCATACACACTGCAGCGTATTTATAACATCCTTTATGGTTAATTTATCTGCATCATCTAAAAATACAGTGCAGCCTATAAGATAAGATAAACACACATTATACAATCATTCTGGAGGTTTTACAGCTTTCTCTGTAATTTTATAGTTTCTACCTCTCTATCATTCTACACATGTCTAAAATTTCTCAATTATTTTTTTATCCGCTTCTCAACTTTTAAACTATCAATTATTTGAAACCTATTAAGCGCAGGACTAATTGAATTACTTTACACATTTATTTGTTAGTTGGTTTTATAGGTTTTAAAACTCTGATTCCAGACTTTTATACAGTACTACATTTCTGATGTTGTGCACACACACACACATACACACACTATTATTTTAGCTTTCAGAAAGGGGCCTGTTGTGGTGTTAATAGAGAGAAGATGGCCATGGGGCCGCAGAGATTGTGTAAGTGCCTGAGCGCTGTGGCGTGAAGCATCCGCTTTGAGTGCGGCGTGGTTGGCTACAGGCTGTGGCACGCAGCACCCACACAATCATGTCCATTTCATGCCATAACGCTCTCAAAGAGCAGAACACTGCCGTATCTGATGACCCCTCCACACAATGGGCTGCAGAGCCAGAGGGAGAGAGGGGGAAAGAGAAATGAAGAGGAGAGAGAAACCCATCAGTTCTTTTATGGACCATAAAGGCCATTAGAAGTTCCAGAAGTTAACGCCTATCGGACAATGCACTTTGTACCAACCGCCATCGACATGGTACTGACCACAAATGGAGCATTTCATCTCGAAACTGCAGACAGGGCACAATTGCACGAAGAAAGTCGAATGTGTCACGGTTGAAAAGATGATTTATACATCAGATGATTGAACGAACACAGGCCTTTGATTTATTATACAGCCATGCTAACTCCTTGTCAGGCTTAAAAAGGCAAGGTTTTGGTATCCCTTATTCAAATGCCCTGTTTTGCCAGGCTTCGGCGCTCTTTAGTACGCGCCGGTCAGGTGCTGTTGTCAGACTGATCCTTTAGCCCGCAGATAGCTGTCAGTGCATGGAGCATCCGGGCTGTCTGCTCCTAAAGTCGTGATTGATGTTGAAGCCAGCAGGAACCACCAATCTGTCTGCTTCCACATTGTGCTTGTCCTGTATCAATTTCTAAGTACGGCCCATCCTCAGGACAGCAACGCAACACTCAAGCGAGGCGATTCCACAGCCAGCCGTCTGACGTGGCTGGGCGGCACTTGATTGAGCGGGACTTTTATAGCTGAAGCCCAGGGATAACAGCTCTCTCAGTAGCCGTCTGCAGCCTAAAGGACAGCAGAAAATGGCACGGCAGGCACAGCACCAAGCGCCCGCTCCCTTCACTCTGACAGGGGGAGGGAGAGAACTTGTTAACTTGTCAGAGCATAAAGGGCAACAGAGCCCATTCTGAATGGCTAACTCTAAATGGACTTTTATAGAAAACATATTCAGCAATGCGAGCTGAACTCAACATCCAGAACGTAAATCCAAATTGTTACACAATGTAATCATAATCACAAGTAAAATGTTTAAGCCTCACCTGTGCTCCAAGCTTGTATATTCAACACCAGTGCTAAAGGGCTGCAGCTCTCCCACTCTAACACACAAACTAAACCTGCCAGTTAACAGCTGAAACCCCAAACCTAAAGTTCCTCATTCACAAAAAAGGTGAGTGCAGTATCATTTAGACCTGTTGTTCTGTTGTATTCATATTAGGAACTGTAAGCATATTTCTTCTATGATAAAAATGAATGATTATGAGGTTGGATGAAATTCAAATATTGCCAAAGTTAATGAAGCTTGTCACTAAAATACCTCCGCCAAACCAGCCAGCTCTGTTAAGTATTTCAATGCACAAGAACGCTGGTTTTCTTATAGCTTGTGTGCAAAAATATGCATAACCTGACTTCTAAACAACTTTGTAATTCAGAGAATTCTATAATATTCTAGGGGGAAAAATGTATGTAGGAAAAGAGCAACTGTATCAGTTTTGAAGCACTTTTTGGCTCTTGATGATGCCAGTTTTCAAAAAGGCATTCATTTTACCTGTAGAGAAAATTTCATTTTGCCATCTACTGAATGACACATTACTTCAGAAGTCTTCTGATGTATCCATGTTCTTCTGACAAACGTGTTCTTTGTAACAACTGTCAGAGAAAATGTAGTCATGTCCAGTTCCGGCCCTTAGCTCAGACACCCCAAATCACACATTACCACTAACTGGGAGTATGTTATTTATTTCAACCACACTGTCACAGTGTTGAGACAGATTGAGAATAACTGCTTACAACATATATATTTGTGGGTGGAGCATAGATAAGTCAATTCTGAACTATTTGTCTCTGGTGACAGAACAAAAAAAAATACCATAACAAGGAACCAGACACAAGCTCAAAAAACAAAACTCTTGGCTGGTAGGAAAAGCTGTTTCGAAGGGAGTTAACTTTGCGAGAAGACAAGGGAAGGTATTAGAAAGTCAGTGAGGAAACACTCTCAATCAAAGTGCCCAGCTGAGTTTTGAACACGCTCCCAGATTCTCTCAGCGATCACCTGTCTCCTGAGCGCTAATGATGGTCTGCCATCGCAGTCTGTTGCCCACTTTTTCAAAATAAGTTTCGGGACATCCTCGCTTGGAAAACATAACGCTTTGAAGCTTCCAAGGCATTATCTGTGACCAATTAAGCTGTTGTTTGGTGAGAGGCATGTGGAATATGACAGTAAATTGTGCCCATTCCAGACGTCGAGAGCTTTCGGAACAATAGTCAGATCTCAGGGAAAGAATGTGCCATTAAATTGATCTTTATAATTACGGCCGTGGCTACCCCAAAGCTTCCATTAATCAGACCTCATCACTCCAAAAGGTCATTCCAATCGCCCGGTCTCTGTTCTCTACCATCATTCAGAGGTCCATGAGGAGGAATAAGTACCGTATCAAGGGTTAGAAAAGCTGCTCTCCCGCCACAGGCATTAGTCATACCAAGATACCGGAGGGACACAGCAACAAGCGTGAAAATCTGATTCAGAATAAAGGCGAGCACACGACGTACGTTTCCTCTGTTTTGGGCGAAATTACAGGTGAGATCAATCATTAAAGGTGACGAAATATTTCTTGCTGCTCTGCTCCTCCACATTCTCAGCATGTTCCCTCTCTGTAATGAGACAGTAGCGGAGGACTGGGAGAGTGACAGAAAATGGGGGAAAATGTGTGCAATTGAACCAGTTCAGCCAGAGAGATCTGGCAGCATCATTTGGTAGTGAACTGTAATAAAATATCCTCATTAAAGGGCAGGGTAAGATTTCCATTCAGATGGATGCACCATAGTCATCGACTGATGGAATTTGCGTTTGTATGTGCTTGAGATGGTGTGTGTGTGGTTACGTGGTGAGGTTAGAAGAGGTGAATTCATTCCAGCGCAGGTAATTACATTGGTGTCACTGTTTTTTTTCCCCACCATGTTTTTCCAAAGTGGAGTCCCCGCTCGTAAAAGGTCTTTGTTGATGATTTGCACGCTCCATAGACTTGCGCGCCGGCCCATAAAAAACGACATGTCAGATTCTGCTGACCTCGATGACCCCAATCTTTGCACTACATGCCGTGCCAACTGCCCTCTGTCTACTTGGGCCTGAACCACAACCCATCGGACACGCACATGCGCTACACACCTCTTCAACCCCACGATGTCTGGGTTCCCCGTGTCATTGGCTCTGCTTTTACCTGACCTTCAGCAGGGGGTTGCCCTTACACAAAACCAACACAGCAGTGTAATTACTGTTAAAAAGATGTCGCGATTAATAACATCTAATCAATCTTATTTGTGCATTTACATACTAGTGTGTATGCAATGTTGAGGAGTAGGTGTGTTCCGATTCCGTTTTTTGATTTGATCTTAAATGTATATCGGCTGAAAACGAGTGTCACTGAGATCTTAATTTCAAGTTTGAAAAACGTATCCAGGATAGCTATGTTAGACGGCCAATTAAAAGGTAATTCTACCATTTTTTCCACATGAAATCACTGTGATTACTGAAATCCCTTTCTTGTATCCATTTTATTTATAATGCTGATACTGATTAAACAGTGGTACACCCCCACCAGATTCACCTCTTCTAACCTCACCTAACACATAAAAATGCACAAACATCATCACATGCACATAGAAACATAAATAACATCAATCGATGACTTAAATGCATCCATCTAAAAGACTTGCAATTCTATGAATTTTGCCCTACAACTCCTTAGATGTGCCTCTCACTCTGAAAAATAAATTTCAGGCCAAAGCTATTGTAAAAATGTCTCAAGCATTAGCCAGTTTCTGTAGAATATAGCATTCTACATCAGGCTACTCCGAGATTTTCACATTTTAACCACAGAATTACGCTTAAAATTGGAGGAATTTCTAGTTAAATTGCTGAGGAAAAGTACCTCATGTTAGTGGTGAATAATTATAACCTGCTATTGGGTGATTGATTAAAAAAAAAATTAGTATTTGTATTTGAGTCAAATTCAATAATGCAGTGCACAAACAACGTCAGCGTCAGCAGTGTGTGGGGCGCAGTGCACACACACACACACATAGAGAAGCTTTTAGGCCACCAGATATTTTAAAAGTGAGAAACAAGGGCTGGATCAGTTTCAAGGAGAAGGACATCACAGGTAAGTTATGACTCTTTCTGGTCCACAGTAAATTGCTTCTTTTTTTCCTATCGCCGGCATCCTCTCTCCATCACTAAGGGAAAATAATCTACAGTGCTGTGGAGTAATTCTACATGAATGAGTTTCTTATTACTGAATTCTGGCCAACTAGGCCTTGGAGTTGACAGTTCAGCGGAGCAGTGGACAGGCGACAGGGAACAGAGGGAGCGAGAGGAAAAGTTACAGCGTCACTCAGAGGCTTTACTGCCCCTTCTGATCTGAACAGTAGATAAATAAAGAAAGAACAGCGAAAGCTGCTGGAAAATGAGAGACTGCTGGCAGCCGGATGTGTAACAGAGTGACAAAGGGCGAGAGACATTTGAAGAGAGGGAAAGGGAGAAGGAGAGGAAGAGAGAGAGAGGGAGAGGGAGAGGGAGAGGGAGAGGGAGAGAGAGAGAGAGAGAGAGAGAGAGAGAGAGAGAGAG
>JBBMFX010000016.1:9621770-9634568 GCA_037832545.1 Rhabdalestes septentrionalis | reverse complement strand
GAGAGAGAGAGAGAGAGAGAGAGAGAGAGAGAGAGAGAGAGAGAGAGAGAGAGAGAGAGAGAGAGAGAGAACACAAAGGCAAATACAACCACCATTAGGGCAGCTTCATCAGCTCCTTCAAGGGGTTCCCAGGGTCCAATAGAGGCAAAAGGCATTCTAATCGCCATTCCCCCTGTATAACAGAGCCAAGGCTGGGCCAGAGACATTTCTCTTAAGTATACATACACACTGCTGTTAGGAAAAAGAGTTTAAATCCCATGCAGTGTAAAATCACAAGGTGTGCATAGGGATATATATGTATGGAAGTATAAGGTTACATTCATGCATGCATAGGGATTTGTGTAGGGTGTAGTAGGCATATGTATAGAATAATGCAAGCATAGGGATATATATAGAGTTTTGTATGTATATAGATATGTATGGGGTAATGCTCCCTTTCAAAATGTCAAGGACAGAGAAATACAGTCAACAGTCTCCCTGGCCCTCAGTATCAACAAAAAGCCTGCCAATCACGCCTTCCCTAATGTGGCGTCAATCAAAGCTGGGCAATACACTGCCATAGGGATGTTGGCGTATAGGATCATTTATGTTTATGAATATGTAAAGGGTGATGTATACATTTTAAATGTATAGGAAAAGGTATAAAGATATATATAGGGTGATTTATGTACAGCTATAATGTAAGACCTACACTTATCTTTATGCATACATTACCATAAACATAACACTACATATCTGAGGAGAGGAACTACCAGACTGTGCTGGACACCAGCCCTCCTGGACCAATGTTTGTAAAAGATAATAGTACAGGGATATAGATAGAAGGATACAAATTAATGTATTTTTTGTTTAGGGATATGTATTTATAGGGTAATATATCTACATGAATATGTATAGGGTGATGCATATAAAGTGATAGCTATAAGGATGTATGTATAGTGGTATTTGTATATATAAGGTGATGTTTTCAGATGAATTTGACTCGAATACAAATGTGTATATATATATGTATATATATATAAATATGTATGGATATATATGAATATGTTGTGGTATGAACTACTTGCACCCAACTTTGTATGAAAAAGCATCATCAGTACCTGCCCTTGCAGTCTGAACTGAGAATCTCTGAACAAACTTCCACTAGAAACAGCAAAACTCCACAGAACAGCCCACCATCCCCCTTTAGAAATGTCAAGGGCAACAACTGCAGAGAATACAGTCAACAATCTCCCTGGCCCTCAGTATCAACAAAAAGCCTGCCAATCACACAGCCCCTTAATGTGCCGTCAATCAAAGCTGGACAATACTCTGCCAGGCTAACGTTGATTGATTGTTCAATTAACGTGCATCTCTGACCTCTAGATTTGTTCATTTGAATTTGTAATTAACCAATTAAAGGCAATTAGGAAATTAGGAATATGAAAACAGGAGATGATTTGCGTGCCGATGCGTTGCATACTCAAACACGGCTCAGAGAGAGAATTTCACCTCTATCATCTTCTAGCCAAGGCACAGCCCGCAGAGGAAGATCCAAGCCAAACTCTGAACTGGTGTGTCTGCACTTGTGGAATAGGAAGTGGAAGGTCAAACGCTCTTAGACAGACAAGTACTTATCTAAAGTATTGTAATTAGACTGGGCCGTTAAGGCCCATAAACGCCCTGCTTATCTGTAACGGGGAAAAAATGGTGCTGATTTAAGCAGGATTAGGAGCTGATGCTTTTAACCACAAAGCACTTAGCATCAGCAATACCTATAACGAGAGGATGCAACAAATTCTGCTCCTGTTAAAAGTTGGATCTCAATGGACTTACTGGAGGAAAAAGCTGGAGTGCTTTAATAATAAGGAACAAGGAATGTTTTCCAAGCTACCGTAGAAAAGTTGCTCTAAAAGAACGTATTTGTCAGCTATCTGGTTAAAAAACATGCATATCTGAAAACTAATGAAAGAAATCAATATTTTCTGTGACAATTTTTTACAAATATTGTTGTATTATTATAAAATAAATTAGCACTTCTGCATTTAGTACTTTGAGCCCTATCAGCACTGAGTCTTTCATGATCATGCTGAGTGATGTGAGAGAAGACATGGAATGGACTCCAAGGCCCTTCTTCCACACAGTCTCTCCAGATCCTTCAGAGGCACTGGTTCTTCATTGTGGAAGAATCTCCAGGGAATTTCCCTCTGGTTTAAGAACAAGCGATGTGGTTCTGAAGTCTGGGCACTATTCTGAGCATAGATTTAGAGATATGCTGTGGATCATAGTAAAGCAGGAAGATTCCACCATAACTCAGTCTTACCTTCCAGCCAGGGGCAGACAGAATTTGATATAAAATCCCTAAGCATTTTTGGAGCCTGTGAAAGACAGCAATCATGATCCACCACCATACTTCTCAATCTAACCACTGAACCTTGTTCCAAGATATTGGTAAAAAAAAAAGTTACTTATATTGTTCTGTTTTTTATGATATTCTGTTCTGTGTGCATGGAATAAACAGCCTTAAACACAGCATAACAAATGAAATGTGAGGACTGGAACTATTTATTTTATATTGTAGTTTGACAAATCTGATCGAAGGAAAATATCTTCCTTCTCAGGCTTTCCTTCTCAATGTCTTTTACAGTAAAGCTAGTCTGTATTATATTCTAAACTGCTAATCTTAACTCCAGTTGTTTGAAACATGTTAATAACTGCGTTAAAGGTGGAGATGAGTACATGATTATGTTTGAAGGTATTTGTTATAGACACTCTGTGATTTTCCCTTATAAACTTATCAGGGTTACTGTGCATCACCTAGTATTTGAAACACTGAAATTGGAATTTTCAGCGTGATCACTTTCCTATAGTTTTACGTATTCATGAACGAACCACTGTGCGAGCAAAAGTGCCGATAGAATCAGATTTTGTGACTGATGTGTATTGCGAAAACCTTGATGCGCTTAATAACAGCCAATAGGTGAGTGAAAATATGTCAGTGTAGGAGTGACAGAATGGATGGAACACAGGTGTTCAATGAAAAAAAGGAAAGAGCATCAGCATTCACTCAGACAGGTCATCATCCTCCCTTGCTCTCCTCTGCAGACTAATGGATGGAGCTGTTTAGCCCTTTTTAACACAGAGGTGACTCGTAATCAAGCTGAACGGGCACTTTGACAGCCCGGAGCCACCGTGTTGCACACTTTAGCGCATCATAAGCAGCTGCATCTGCCGCCTGCTCCCCAATCTCTGTGAACTTGAGCGCTAAAACCAACCAACCAGCCTACTAGATTGGGACAGAATATAGAAATGTATTTTCCAAAAAAACAAGGCATAATAAAAATATGGGGCTGTTAACAATGTCGAGACAACAGTGAACTAATGAAAATATAGTTTGGGTTTTTTTTTATAAAGAAGAAAATAAAAAAGAAAGACGAATTTTGGAGAGATTATTCATAAATTAGGTTCTTTCTCTCCAAAATTAAGTGCATGGTATAATTTTACTCAAGATAAAAAAAAGTATAGTCCTGAGAGTTAAAATAGTGTTATTCTCATTGATGGCACCAAGGAGGCATATGAGTGACATACCTAAATCGCCCATAGCACCCACAATTAAGATAATATTTGTACAGGATATCCACAAGAGTTTAAATGAAAATGAAAATGTTATTCAGGTTCATAGACTATTAATAAATAGTATCAGTAGCTGGCCAACCTGTTAACAAAGACCTGTGCTTGGTTACAATTAAGAGTCAAAAAAGTGATGTGCTGACAAACTTATGATTTTGTAATATGATTAACTGAAGGTTCATGGTGATTCGGTTTGGTTGCTGGTGTGTGCTGTTTTTTCTTCTTAAGCATTGCATAGATTAGGTGAAGAATTTCATAATTTAGTGCTGGCATTATTTAAAACAGTATATTTGATTGTTTTAGTGGACTTGTGGATTAGTTAAAATTTTAAATGCATGATAATGCTGACATTGTACTGCAGTACTTGGTGAAAAATTTATTCTGCTTTGACTTTGACATAATGCACCATGGCTTATGTATGACGAGCTAAACTAATTGCCCTGGTGTGGTGGAGATGATTTCTATTTGGTTGGTAGGTTTAATTACATTTGCTCAGTAGAATAGTTTAGACCTCAGACGCTTTATGCGATCAGATGAATTTCATATTCCTCCCTCCATGTTTTGGGACCATGTTTAGCACAACCATTGTCACTATGTCATGTTTGTTGAAGAGAAATATAAAGTGTGCTTTGCTGTGCCACGGATTATAAACTTTGTACTTAGACTTGTTTGTCAGTGTTGTACAGAACACCTGGACTGATTTGAGTCATAAACAGCTTAGTATATCGGGCCCTGAGTCCGTAATGAGAGAAGACATATGAAGTATTCAGGGAGCATTCCTACACACTGAACATTCTTCTTTGGCCCTCAGTGGGGTTTAGGTCAAAGGATTTGGACGGTCACTGCAATACTGGGAAGCATTCATAGAGATACTCTCTGGATTATGCTTTTCCAGCCACGTGCCAGCACCTCCATCTCCTCTCTTAGAACAAATCAGACTGGGAAAGACTGGGACTAGCACTCCTGCCAACTACCCACTGCCCTCACTGCTTATCCAGCCATCCCCTGAAACCAGAGAGAGAGAAAGACAGTGATGCCTTCCTTCCCTCCTGGTGGGAGCACTTTCTAGGGAAGGGCCAGATAGTGCTGACACAAACTGGAGGTGAGGCGCTTCTGAGCTGGAGGAGGAGATGCGATGATGGGCACAAATTGCTCGTAAATCTCCAAGATGGGTAAGTAATGGGTGTCTGACACCAGAGGACATCTCAACACACATACATACACACACACACACACACACACACACACACAGGGCACACTTCTCCCTGCCACCCTAAGTGCAGTATACAAAGACTACAAACAGGGGAAAAAAGGGAAAGCGAAGAAAGGAGGAAAAATGAACGTCCACAAGAAGGCCGTGGGTTTCGAGGAGCAATATCCATCTGGCCATCCTGACAGGAACTAATACATTTGTTTCAGATGGAAAATTAATTTTCTAATATTAAAAAGGTCAGAAATGAACCATGGCAATGCCGTCCCTTTTGTCATCTTTAACAAATTATCCAAAATGGCGTTGTCAGATTGGTGGGGAGATGTTTGCTATGATGAATGTTCCCAGTAATCAGCCAATCAAAAAGAATCCCCCGCTCTCCTTGATAAATGGGGTGGAAAAGCGGCGCTTTGCCAAGGAGATAGGCCCATTTGTTTCTTCATTTCTTTTCTTTTTTTCAAAATAAAGCAGAAGAAGGAGAAAGTCCTGTGCTACCCAGGTACGGATTATATTTACTTGCATGACTGACTTTTAGCCATTTTCTCCCTTGACCAGTGCTCAGATTTGAGTGTAATATGGCGTGCTGTTTTTGTTTGAAAACCATTCAGGTGACTTTACTTTCCGCAAGATTGATTGAAAGTAAAACTGTGTGTGTGTCAAATGAAAGTGAAAGTGTGCAAGTGTTTTTCCCTCACAAAAGTAGAGAAAGCTAACCGACTTCACTTCTGTCTTTAACTGTTACGGAAAAAAAGAACAGATTTTTGTCCAACAGCTAATCTGGCATTCACGCATAAGAGATTAATACAGAGTGATTTAAAAAATAAATCTTCTGGGAGGAAGGGTAATGGGAAAAGAATATCTCAAAGAAACGGCCTCTTTCTTGGGATTACAACTTCCAGTACTTACATTTCCTTCAAATTAGATAGGCCTGGAGACGTAATCTGGTTTATTAAATAGGATGAGATAATACTAAAATAATGATAACATTTTTTTGTCTAAAACTCTGCTGCTCACTAAATCCCTAACGTCAGTTCCTAAAACTGTCAGACAAGATTTTTATATGAACAGAGGCTTTGAAGAGGAACAGGCCTCAACAGAATTAACATGAGTTAAATGTACAAGTGTATAATATGTGCAGAATAGTGCAGATTTTTTAAAAACACATAACACATTCAACTGGGAAACAGTTGAACACTTGCAGGACAAGCATGGGTGAGTGAAACACAAGTTAGCTTTGCATCTGCGTTTGTGTGAGTGATTGTGTGTGTGTGCAGCAGTATGGAATGGCAGAATACACAGCATGGGCAATGAGTAGACTACTGTAGTCACATGCCAGAAGGCTGGCAGTGAGACTGGCAGGTTAAGCTGAGTGCTGTGTCTGATGTGATTAACAACAGGAAGAGTGGCTCTGCCAGCATGACACGTGTGTGTGTGTGTGTGTGTGTGTGTGTGTGTGCGTGTGCATGTGTGTTAAACTTTGTGAGACCCCCAGGACTTACCGTGGTAGAGCGGGGCCAGGCCAGCGGGCTCTTACCTATTTGTGTGTGTGTGTGTTGTTGACAGTGTAAGAAATGGGCCAAAAGAAAAAGGCCAAATACTACAAAGTCCACCACACTACTGAAAGTGTGGGCATGTGGATGCTGATGAGTTTGCTATGCTTCCTCTGGACTAAACTGCCCTTTTCATTTGGCATCATACCTATAAATTGTTGTATGAAATTTTTATGCTCTTATTTTACAGTTTTGTTTCCGGTTAATTTGTAATGTGTAACTTTTCCACTATCAGTTTGGGAAGCTTTTCAAACTAAGTAAAAAAAAAAAAAAGCTAGAATAGATTTTGATATGACAGAAATATCTCAATTGTATGTGTTATATTAATACCAAAATATTCTCTTCCATTCATGTACAGAGGAGGGTGAGTGTGTTGGGTATGTGTATAAGTTACAATAAAATCATAAAATTGTGTAAATCCCCTTTAGCATTAAAACAGGTCTTTCCAATTAAGTGACAGACGCCATAAGATGGCGGGGTAACTGAACTTTGTTTCTTTTAAGAAAAAATGTTATTCATCAAACAAGGCCACTTTATTCAATGGTCTAGTCTGGAAGGTCACATACTATTTGTAGGTGCTTCCATCATTGAACAGGGGTCAGCATGGGCACTCTGACTGGTCTGCAGTGCCCATGACACTCTCTCTGTCTTACTGGTAGTTCTTTCTTGGCCCACAAGTTCTGACCACTGCACACCAGGAACACATCACAATTTGGTCCTGCTCAAAATTCCTCAGATTCTTAATCTTGCCCATATTTCCTGTCGTCAACATGTCAATTACAAGAACTGACTGTTCACCTGCTTAATATATTCTGGACAAGTGCTGTTGTAATGAGATAACTCTCCTGCTCTCTTTCACTTCACCTGTCATTAATGTTGTGGCTGATTGGTGTACATCTATGAGGGAGTGTCAAAGAGTTTTAGCATGTGAGTAGTTAGTAGTTTGTTTGTTTGTGTGTGTTTATGTGTGTGTGTGTTTTGGTGGAGTGTGAGGGACAGGGTCAGATCACTGTGCAATGAAGGATCCCATCGATCAGCGTGTCAGCGCTGGGGGAAAAGGTTAAGCCGCTGAGCGTGCCCCCGCTCCCCTCGCCAATCCTCCTGCTCTTATCAGGATTTTGAAAGAGCAGCAAAGGGCAGGCCATTCCCAGGACAGCCCCTGACCTTCACTCATCACACACCTCACTCGCTCGCCCGCCATAATTAACACTCGGCCCAGAACAGACGGCCCCTGCGTCCAAACAAAAGAATGTGCAAGCGCAGGGAGAGAGGACGAGAGAGCGAGGGGAGATGCACCTGAGCAGGAGAGGTTTTAAAACACACACACACAAATACACATATAAACGCAGAAAAAGATGCTGAGTCAAAGTCCCCCAGTGTTAGTGCTATAAAAGCAGAGCATGGGGGCTTCGGTGGAACGCAGGCCCAATTGCTGAACTAAGCTTTTCCAACATGCATGGCACTCTCACCTGCTGCTTGTTTGAGATGCTGCATATGTCTTAAACCGTGCCTGTGCTCTGTGATTAAAAGAAAAGCGTTTCTGCTACGCCATCTTATTGGGAGGAAAAGGAAATAATGGAATTTGTGAGAATTGTGTAGACATGGAAATTTAACAGAATGTGTGTGTGTGTGTGTGTGTGTGTGTGTGTGTGTGAGAGAGCCATCACTTACAGGATCCTGGTTCATCTGGACGATGAGTTGTTTGACAGTGTGGAGAGTGGGGTGAGCCCATGGCGAAGGGTCCTGCCAGTGGCGGTTTAGGTCAAAACCCATCAGAGAGCACCTACAGCAAACAAACAGGTAAACAGGACAAGTAAACAGTCTACCAGTACAGCCACACAGCCTGGGATCAACCACTCTAAAAGTCATTCTAGTTGTAAATGCAGAGAATCAACAACAACAACAACAACAACAACAACAACAAGGAGAATACTAATATTTATTTAGAAAAGTGTTTACTGTGTAAAGGAATAGTTCAACAACAATAATATAGACAATATAATAAATAAAAATAAAAATGACAGATGTAGACCAAACAAGACATGTTGGATATCAGTTTATTGATTCTTCAAGTTCCCACTGCAGCTTCAAGGCTAATGTAATGGAAGCTAATAGCCAGAGGTAGACTTGGTGCTTTTAGGTCCATGTGAAAGTCAAAATCAATATAAGACTTTCTTTGAAAAGCTTCCTGCTGTGGTCAGAGGTAAAAGTTCCTGGTGTGGGCTCAGGCAAAAGCCTTTATTATGTCCCACATATTGGTCGGTCAACATTTCTAGCAAAAATGCTGGGTCATGAGAAGGAATGGTAACATTAGTTTAGACAACCATTAGTATTTTGATTAACAATAATTAACTGCTGTGACCTTGAAGTCCAGGCGTGACCAGTAGCAGCTTCAGCCACTTCTTTGTACTTTTGTTTAACACCTCGTTCTCTAATCAGATTTATCTTAAATTTCTTTACTTTCTTGGGCTCCATTAGAATAAAATCATTTTGCGCTTTCAATAGCACTGATTAAGAAGCGAAGGTATTATGGTATCTGTTGGGTGCCCTCTGTCCCTTATAAGCAAACTTTATTTAGTTTGTCTCTGTACTCGGTTAACCTGTGGGGGGCAGCAGTGGGCCCCTAACTTCCAATGTCCCATGCATTTGTATTGTTCTCATGGCTGTCAAGGCCACAAATTCAGTTGTAGCTCTTGAAATCTGAATTTTACTTTTGTCCATGTATATAGATAACAAAAACACATAAGTATGTTTATCTGGAAGTATCTGGAAAGCCTGAAAGCTGAGATGAGTGTGTGATGGTACAGGAATGCAGTCGGCACAATGTCAATTACTGAAGTTTCCATTACTAGTTATCTACATTAGTTTCAAAGTTCCAGTGCAAACCAACTGAAAAATCATGGGCTACAAAACTACTCCTTTAAAAGCCACTGGTAAAGTAAAAAAAGTTATATTTTGTTTGTGGGAGCTTTAAAGGGACACCAGCCAGGCTGCTTGATTCTGTGCTATCCTGCAGGTCTCTGGCAGGACACTGAAAGCTGCCCTGCTCCCCCAGCAGATGCAGGCAGATGGGGGACAGCGAAACAGACGGACCTCTGAGCCCCAGTGAGGGTGTGGGTACATCGAGCTGATACAGAGCATCCGTGACTTTGAGCAGCCCGGCGTCAATGTCCCTGCCTGTAGAACCTTACTAATCCCCTAGTCAGCACGGATTGATCCCGTGTCCCTGCCTGTTCTCGCTCTCTCTCTCTCTCTCTCTCGCTCTCCACGTTCAGTCAGACTGCTGAGGTAGCAAAGGTGTGATGAAGTGTGAATATGTGTGTGTGTGAAAGAGAGAGAGAGCGAGGGAGATGGAGAGAAAGATAAAGAGAGTGAGAGCGTGAGTGAGAGAGAGAAAGGGCCGCATCTGTAATTCACTTGGTGCCATTACTGCACTCATCAGTTCTCACTCATTCACGCGGCTGAGAGCCCCTTCAGGGGTCAGTTCCCTGAGACTTGTCACTTTGGACCCCTGTCAGCACGGCTGGGGCCGCACGATTGGAGCCTCTCTCGCTGCACCTCTGCAGTGCATGGTAGTCAACAACAGATGGCAGTCTGAACAGAAGGTGAGTGGATTTTCAGGCAGCACTGTTTAAGAACCCATATTCTACACATTTCTTGCATTTTCTTTCAACCCTAATTCTGCTTTATTCATTTTTACGGGGCCATTTTCCAACATCTGTAGAATTAAAGAGCTTATTTAGTGCTTTACTTTTAAGACTCATAAATGCAAAAAAAACAAACAAAAAAAAACTCACTGCCTGTGCTGAGCATAGTCCAAAGAACAGAGACTAGTTAATGTGTGGCTGATTATGAACTTCAACCATTTTTTTAGGATGCAAGGACCTATATGAAGGCTGTAATGATGCTTTTGATAGCCAGGAATAACATAACATAAAGCAACATCCTTCTGTGGCATTATTTGTCACAACTGCAGTAGATTATAGTCTGATGGCACAAAATACATTTACGTAAAAGTATATTTTGAAAGCATATTGATTAAAGTAAAAGTATCTAAAGAAACAATTCCATAGTTTCCATATATAGACTTCACATGTTTAAAATGTTTATACATATAAAGGCCAGCTATAATAATTGGCAACATGGTTTGCCATAGAATATGTCCTTTTAAAAAAGGTGATTTTGGGAACATGGTAGAAAAGACCAATCTGCTGCATCCAGGCCAAGCAGGAGTGTGTGCTTCTAGAAGAAAGTAATTGTCTGTATTTGTCATTGCAAAATGCATTAAAAGATGGTAGTGCTTTCACATGTGTGTGCATGTTTGGGCACAAAACTGGACTGATATCAGACCCAGTGGTGTAAATAGGGGTCCTGATTTGAAGTATTCCTGCAGCAGTGTAGCAAAATAGAGGAAAAAAAGAAAGTGCTCAGACAAAGCCACTAGAACCTGTAAGTTCTCTAGCACGAAAAGGGGAGGAATGGACAATGAGGGGGGCTGATCGTTTAGACAGAGACCAATTGATCCCCCTGCAGCCTCAACACACACATCCAGCAGCATTAAGCCCCCAACTCCACACACCACTACATGCTCACTCCAACACCATTGCAGCTCCATCACTCTTCCCTTACCACAAATCCATCACAGAGGTCAATGCCTACTCCCCCCACACACACACACAACACACACACACACACACACAACACACACACACACACACAAACACAAACACACACACACACACACACACACCACATAATCATACCACTCCTTCCACTGCAGAAATTATGCACAGAACTTTCTGGAAGGTGTCGTTCAGAAAAAAGGAAACAAATCATGAGATCAAATACATCAATATATGACTGCACATGCATATGTTTTAGATGTGAATCAAGTGGATGTCTTTATATCTCATATGTTACAAAAAATGTAAACAATGACTACACTTCAAACAAGACAACAAGCAGCGGTGAATTAGGAGAGGTACAGTTCAATGCAGTGATGGTGAAAGGCACAGTTTATTACATGCCTAGTTGATAGATTAGCTGAGGTATGGCTGAATGCAGGTATAGATTGTTGAAGTTTCAGATTTGCATATATAAATGCATGTGCAGAAATAGTTTACTGCAGTCACAGATCAGAAGAAGCATGGATAAAAGGAAATATAGATGAAAAGAGGAATAACTGAATTCAGATACAGTTTACTGGAGGAACGGATTAGAAGAAGCATGGCTGAGTGAAGATATAGATTAAAGAGGCATACATGAATGCAGAAATTGTTTACTGGAGGTGCAGATTGGTGAATGTATAGAAAAGTGTCAGTATAGTTTATCGGGTATAAACTGGTAGAATAATAGTTATATAATTTCATGCAGGTATTGATTTGGTTGTTGAGATTTTTAAAGCAGGTATAATTAAGAGCAGCTACACATCAGTTGATATTAATACATCAGTCACATATTTATAGAAGCCTGGCTGAATAAAGGCACAGAATTATACAAGTATAGTGGAAAGGAGGTTTAGTAGACTGCCTGTGTAGGTTAGATCCTCACCTGTAGTTGCCCAGGTAGACACCATCAGGGTTGAGCATAGGTACTATCTTAAAGACCACATGGTCACGCAGGACTTGAGCAACAGGGTGCCGGCTGACCAGGAAATCTATAACACCTATGCAGACACAAACACATGTCAAATACATGTAATATGACAGACTGCAAAGTGCCTACAATGTGTAAGGTATTCCAACCAATCAGCATTCAGCACCACCAGTATACTAATCATAAGCCTGATCACCAGGAATCATTTGCACCTTTTTCTTCACTGGTTCAGGCCTTAAGTTAAACATTCTTCTGAAATTGGTCAGGTACAGACACTGGACTGATAGTGAAAGGATGTCCTTCAGGATGTCTGGAGGGTTCCTCAAAATTACATTAAGCCAGACTCTTTATTAAGTATGGCTCTGGCTCTACATTAAGTCAGGGATTAAAAAACCCTCTCAATTAACAAAATAAACCTGTAGCTCTTGTGAATAAAACACGTTTCACTGTGTCGAACCTGATGTTGTATGTAAGCCCTGTTTTGTTTTGTTTCCTGCATGTGTTTGTTCATTTTGTCCTACAACAAACACATAACTGCATACATGCACTTGTATACAAAAGCCAGTCACTTGACTTTTGAAATTGTCCAAGGCAGAGAAGGACAAAAGAGAGGACAAAAAGGCTCTTAAAAGGACAGAAGGCAGCAACATTACAACATTAGAGAGGAAATCTGAGACATCCATCTCCAGTCAATACAAACACAACAGACTGGAGAGCTAAAAACAGAAAGATATATAAACCAGAGAGGAAGGGAGGGTGGAGTTAGAGAGAGAGAGAGAGAGAGAGAGAGAGAGAGAGAGAGAGAGAGAGAGAGAGAGAGAGAGAGAGAGAGAG